>CM070029.1:30936616-30956771 GCA_036247105.1 Cirrhinus mrigala
TGTATATACTTCTGAATTATTAGCAATATGTCTTGCCCTGCAATGGGTCGAAGAGATTCAGCCTTATACTTCTCCACAGATTCAGTGGCGGCTCTGACAAGTTTACAGAGTGGAAAATCAGACGCTAGACAGGACATATTATATGAAATATTACAGAGTATATATAGGATAGGCAGTTAAGATTACTGGTTTATTTTCTCTGGGTTCCGGCTCATATTGGAATAGAAGGGAATGAATGTGTTGACCAGCTTGCAAAGAACACTCACCAGTTGAATTACAAATAACAATAAGTAAATCTGAAATTAAGAGATTGATATATATTGAAGTTGAAAAGAAATGGCAAAAAATATGGGAAAATGAAACTAAAGGGAGGCATTTATTTAAGATCCAGGAGTGTGTTGGTATATATATACCCTTTCATCAGAACGTACTAAGTCCCCTGAATGTTTTGTTGAAAGTTTTTTTTCTCACACAAACTGCGTGAACCCGTGCGCTTTCGTTTCGACGCCTATATTACTCAACCAGATTCTCTGCTGTGCGGTGCGTCGCGCAACTCCCGTCTCTTCAACTGAAATTAAAATGCCTCACTTATATATGTGTGAATTCGCTACAGAGCGTCAGCCTTGCGCTTTCACGTTGTACTTTGTAAGCTGCAGTCGTTGGCAATCAAGAAAGGGGCAGACAAGTGAGTTTGTAAGTTTTATTTTCGGTTTAAATCCTCATAAAACTATGTAGCTATATACAGTGCTTAACAAACTTATTAGACCACCCGTCAAAAACTTTTTTAGAACTAAAAATTGTATTGTCATTTATTAGGCAAATAACAAACGACTAAATTCTCTTTATTCACACATAATAAACAAAAACTATGCAATCTTTGTGCAATCTATCTTTGAATCCATTCAATCCCAAAAATAATTATATTTTAGCATTAGAAACACTACTTTGACTAAAGATCTTACACATACTGGTGGATTAACATTAAAAATGATTTTGGTAATCAGTACTTAGTTTGAGGCAGCTGTGGTACAAACCTTACATTGGGTGTTGGTCCAATAAATTTGTTAACCGCAGTCAGGCATGGGCAGTATTTCAAAAACATGTATTTGAAATACAAAATACTATTTTGTATTTAAATACATTTAATCTTTAGTATTTTTGTATTTTCAAAATACATAAAATACTTTTTGCCAATCAACCTCTTTATTAGACTGCTGATTTCCTGTATCAACAAGTATACAAAATACCAAATACAAAAATACTAAGATTAAATGTATTTAAATACAAAATACATTTGATTACATTGTAAATACATTGCACTTATTGTCACATTTCTGAAAACACCCGTTTTACACCTTTCTTTGAAGGGAGTAAAACACTCAAATTATTTTTTTAATTAAATATAAATGAATGAAAAATGAACTGAGGACAATAAGGACTCTAAAAACACTATCCACACTTTCTTTGTTGGCCATAGAGTCTGATGAGATGAACAGACTGGATTATTATTATACCTGTAACAGCTGGTTTCACTAGTTAAAACATGTTTGAATTTGCTGCATACTGTTCAGATTTATATCTAATCTTAGAACACTGTAAAAAGTGGTAACCTGATTTTGTAAGGATTTCTACTTGAGCTTAAAATGACTTCTGTCGATGTAGCCTTCTGTTATGAGATAAGTTTATTAATATGAAATTTTGTGGAGTATTGGGGGAGGTGGAGGCACTTTAGGTGTCGTTGCCCAGGGGCACCAAAGAGTCTTAATCCGCCACTGGGCTTCAGTAGAGGACTAATAAGAGAAGAGACTTGTTGCGCCTGCGCCGGTGTCTTTGACTGTGGGTGATCCGCAGGTGGCGAGACGGCTTATGGGTGTATAGGACGACCTGTGAATGAATACAGACGGAGTTAGCGGTTCGCGGAACGCTGTTGAGCGAGCAGCACGTGAGCCGGTTGGATGAGCGGCTGTGAGAGTTTACTGTGGGTGTTGTGACGACGAGAGTGAACACGTATGTGATTTTTTCTGTACGCGACTACATTAGACTGGATTGACTTCGTCAATCACCCTCAAAGGAAGTGAAATGAGTATATGATTGGGTTGGATGACTTTTAAATGAGTGACTCTTATATTGGCCGAGTCTTCATTTTAGTGTATATTAATTCTACTGAATAGACTGATAATTTGCCTGGAAACTGAGTGCTGTGAGATTTGTAACGTTACACTGGATACTGGCAGATGTTGTCTTCGTGGGAAATGCGAGTAAAGGGACAATAGCTGTGAACTCTGATGCCCAGCGGGGATCGTTTTTAACTTGGACTACTTACTGAGCTTGGACTTTTTTTTTTTTTTTCTTTGATTCACTGATTGTAATAAAGAATTTTGTGCTTGAGTCTTTTTTTTTTGCCGGTGTTGTTTTCCCTCTGTTCCATCCTCTAGGTGGCGTAGTCAAAAAGAAAGTCAATATATTATCATAAAAACCATAAAACCAGTCTTATGTTGCACGGGTATATTTGTAGCAATAGCCAAAAATACATTGGATGGGTCAAATTTATCGATTTTTCTTTTATGCCACAAATCATTAGGATATTAAGTAAAGATGATGTTGCATTTGTAAATTTCCCACCACAAATATATCAAAACTTAATTTTTGATTAGTAATATGCATTGCTATGAACAGTTGGATAATTTTATTTGGATAATTTTGGATGATTTATTTATTTTTTTGCACCATCACATTCCAGATTTTCAAATAGTTGTATCTCGGCCAAATCATACATCAACGGAAAGCTTATTTATTCAGCTTCGAGATGATTCATAAATCTCAATTTTGAGAAATTTACACTTATGACTGGTTTTGTGGTCCAGGGTCACATATGTGAGACTGGACCACAGTCATGAGGGTCACTTTTTTTTTTTTTAAATTGAGATATATACATCATCTCCTGAAAGCTGATTAAAAAAGCGTTCCACTGACATATGATTTGTTAGGATAGGACAATATTCGGCTGTGATAAAACTATTTGAAAACTCTGAGGGTGCAAAAAATCAAAATATTAAGAAAACCACCTTTAAAGTTGCCCAAATTAATTTCTTAGTAATGCATATTACTAATTAAGTTTTGATATAATTATGAAAAACTTAATGGAACATGATCTTTATGTAATATCCTAATGATTTTTGGCAAAAAAGAAAAATCAATAATTTTGACCCATACAATGTATTGTTGGCTATTGACTGGCTTTGTGGTCCAGGGTCACATATAAGAACAATTCATTATTTAGATGTACATGCATTTGGAGAAAAAACAAAAAAAAAAAAGGACCTCAACTGATTTGTGGAATTTTTAATGCAGAATCCACATTTTCACACACGTTTTTTGGCCTAATAACATCTGGCGATGGTTCTGGCTTCAGGCTAATTTGGGTACATTTACATTCATGAAAGCTGATTAATGTACACTGTCCTTTTTTTTTGTGAAATGAAAAAGAAAATGTTTTGTGTCATATTATGGTACACTATCATCTTAATAAAAATATCTCAATAACATCATAATAAATTTTAAATACTAACAGACAATCATCATTGATTTCAGTTTCTTGCATAGCAGTGTTGAGTATGTTGAAAAATATCTAATATCTGTTTTCACAGTATTTACATGCCTATGACATTGTTTCTCTCTCACCTCACTCCTGGATTTAAACCAAAATATTAAACACACTCAAAATCACTCTCTAAATGTCTCTTCTACTCTTAAAATGTACTAATATGAGCTTAATGAGCAGCACACACACACTTTGAGGTTGGATTTTATTTCTATCTGTTTTACTCACTGTGGTCCTTTGGTTCCCTGTATTTCCACTGGATATATTCAAAGATGTCGTTCTCACTGTCCACCAGCAGAGGAAGCTTCATTCTACAGATGGTAAGAATGATTGTGAATTCTAGAATTTAGTTTTGTAATATGACATATTAGATTTTAGATATAGTAATTTTGTTTATTTGTGACGAAATGCATGCATTAAATCTTGAAGTCTTTAAAACTTTTTTAAAGTTTACCTGTTTCTCAGGCTGAGCGGGTCAGCAGTATATCAAAATCACCACTCAACAAATTATGCAAAACAAGTGATAATTGACATTAACGATCAGATTGATTAATAACCTCTTCTGTAGCTGCTGCAGATAGTGCTGATATACTTGGGATCCAGCAGATGTCAAAAGATATTCAAGAAATTCTGATGGATATTAATGTAAATCAGTAAGACCTTTATAACATAGCAGATACAGACATAAAATGACATAAATATCAGTGGTCACTCTTTAAATAGATCCCTGTAGGTTTTTGACATAGAAAGCAAATAAGCCAGAACGAAAAAATTAAATAGAAGTTTATTTAACAAAGTCCTTACACCACATCTTAGTATAAAATGTGTTTGAACTGTTGCTGTTGCTCAGCGAGGCTTGAAGAGCAGAATATATTTGCTGCCAACAGTGAAGCAGACATAACAGCCCCAACTCACACGACTACCAAAACTCCCCACAACACAACTCCAGGTAGGATACTTCCTGTCAAATTCCTATAAGGAAAGACACAGTATTATGGCTCCACTTTAATTAAAAAAAAAAAAAAAGGTGTAAAAAATTACACTTATTTAAGCCCCCTAATAATGAGAAATGGATAAATTGTTCCCAATATCTAAAAAAATCACATACTTCCCTACTATATAGCAGGTGTAAAATATTATGTGACGACAAGTGTGTCTGAATTCACAGTATAAAAGAGTAGGCAAAATGTACCCGGATGACCTACTATATCCAGTGTGATACTTAAGTATGCATAGGATGGACACTTTACTATCCCACCCTTACGAAAATTAACCATGGTTAAAACCATGGTTACTATAGTTAAACCATTGTATCTACAAATTAGCCATGTATTCTTATTGTTAAAGATCCAATCTTTGCATGCCTGCACATTAAACGCTTCAGCTGTCTTTAAATATTGACTTTAACAAACAATATTCTCTCTATTATCAATTACTGTCATGGACACTGCTAGAATAAATAACATTTTGTTGGTCTTGCTGGCTTTCCTGTTAAACACCTTCTCTCAGGTCTGTTTTCTGTTATTGTACAGATCACATTTCCAAATAGAGCTGTTTTTAGATTATGTCTTTTTGATATTTACAGTTTTCAGTATAGGCCTATTTATGTATCCTGTTCATTTGAAGGCTATATAATAGCTATGTGGAATACACTAGGGCCATAGGTGGAGTTTCACTTTTATGCGGGTGGGGGCACCCACTGGCAGACGAGCCAGCAACAGAATTTTTATATACACTGTAAAAAATTTCCTGTAGAAATTACAATAACAATACTGTATTTATATTTACAGTACAGTTTTTACTGTATTTTTACTGCATTTTACTTGTAAAATATACAGTAATTTTATGGTCTTTTCTCCAGTAATATATTGCAATACAAGAAAAAAAAAGCAATTACAACTGTGTAACTTTTAATGCTTTTAATTGTTCAATTGTCACCCTTGCAATAACATTCAAACTTTCACAGATTCAGTTAAGACTCAAACAAAACATTATTACAGCAATCTTAAAAACAAATTCACAAAAAAATACAAATTCACAAAAACTCTCCTGAGTAGAATGCATTTGCCCGTAGTGGATTAATAGTTCTGCCAGCTGAAATCGACAAACTCCTTGGACACATGAGGGTTCAGGCCATAGTTTCTCCTTTGCACCATTTTCCCACTTCTTTTGCTGATCTGGAATTTTGCAGAGCACTTGAGGTGTGTCAGGATTGATCCTCACAATGAACCTTCACATAAGAAAAATAATTCATTAGATTCATATTTCATTCTCATTGTAAAAACTTTTTAGAGCATTAGATCAGCCAAAATGAAAATGTTGTCATTATTTACTATGTTGTCACAAACCCATAAAACTCTAGTTTGTTTTCGGAACACGTGAAAATTAATATTCTCTCTTCATTTTTGTCTATCCAGGCAATCAAAGTCTTTTAGCTTCAAAAAGTGCATAAAGACATTGTAAAATTAATCCATATGATTCGAGTGGTTTAAGACACCTAATCAGTTCTCAAGCATGTTTGAGATTCTGTTTACCACATTTGATGCACTCTACGTATTTGGATGATCAGTGTTTGTATGTGAATCATACGGATTAATTTCATTTCTTTACGCACTTTTTGAACAGGAGTATTTTGGTTGTGTGTACTTTGAGTGGATGGACAAACAGTTATGAATTCATTAGAATAATAAACAGAATAGTACACAGTTTATTTTATTTTAACTCAAATTGTCAGTTGTTGTTACTGCATGCCAAGAAGACACAACAACCAAAAATTTTAATTCTCTCAACATTTACTCACCCTCATGTCATCTCAAATATGCTTTCTACTTTGGAACACAGTTGGAGATTTTTAGAAAAAAAAAAAAAAAAAACAGTAATCTGAAGCAAAACGATACAGTAGGTGTGTGTGAGAAATGTTTAAATTTTAATATATATATATATATATATATATATATATATATATATATATATATATATATATATATATATATATATTATAAACCACTGCTGATAGGCAAGTGTCCTACATGTGTTCATGTGTTTGTCTGACGTAAATGTCAGCATGTTGTGAAACTTGTCCAAGAAGTGACATCCTATGTGTGTCCTCATCACTTCTCCCATGTTTGACAGCTGGCCAGAAGCAATGGTTTATAATTTGAAATGTTTAAAATATTAGTATTTTTCTCACAAACATCTATAGGTTTTCTTCAGAAGACATTGATTCATCCATTGGGGTCACACATATTTCTGTTGTGTTTTCTTTGTGTGGTTTTTGAAGCATCAGCTTTGAGGGATCTATCCACTTGCATCATATGGACTCACATAGATTATTTAACATAAGATAAAAATCTCTGTTCGTGTTTCACAGAAGAATAAAAGTCATGTACATCCGGCCCTAAATTGAGGCTTCATCTGGCACGCCCATTTATTCTCGACACAAGCTCCGATGCATCACTTTTCACATTACTAGTTAACAATCCAATTTGGTCACCAGCATTTCTTCAAAATATCTTTTTTTGTGTTAAACAGAAGAAAGAAGTGCATAGAGGTTTGGAACAACATGAGGGTGAGTAAATGATGACAATTCTCATTTTGGGGTGGACTATTCCTTTAAGGGATTGTTTACTCAAAAATGCAAATTCTCTCATAACTTACCCTTCATGCCATCCCAGATGTACATGGTTTTCATTCTTTTTCCCTTTAATGTTTACTTAATATTACAGCATACTGCAAGATCTACTTACCTCTGAATAAACAGCAAAGTAGTGGCTTCCACTTGGTACTTGATGTTAAGCACATAAACTGTCACGATTGCCAGCTGGAGTGCCTGTGATCGCCACTGGAGGGCACTCCTCCCCGGACTCTTGCCTTTGTTTCTTAGACTCCATTTCCCATGTGTCCCCTGATTCAACAACCAGCTCAACCATGGACCCAGTCGACCAGCTACTTCATCTACGACAAGGATACCTATCCATTGAGGAATATGTTCACCAGTTTTGTGAGTTGTCATATGAAGTACCACTGTATGATGAAGTATTGTTTAAGGACTTGTTTCGTTTTGGACTTAATGAACCCACAAAATCACAATTACCCAGAGAGGAATTTATTGGTAGTCTGAGGGATATCATGGATTACACTCTTTGGTTATGTGGCTCTCCCTTCACTGTGGGTGAAGCTGATAACTTTGAAACCCCAAATAATTTTTTTTGGGGGGGGCAACATCGTCAAGCTCCGGCGGCAGCGAAGCTTGATCCATCATGGCCACCTTCATGTCCAGTGATTATGGTCGCCAACACACAACCACCTCACAAGATGGCAGTCAACCCTGAGATAATTCACAAGATGGCTGCCAACCCTGAGCCCGATCACAAAATGGCGGCTACAACAACACTCCATCATATCACTGCTGCCATCCCTGAGTCAAGTCAAGTTACGGCTGTTGTTCCTGTGTTAAGTCAAGTCACGGCTGTATCTCCTGAGTCAAGTAAAGTCACAACTGTCTCTCCAGTGCCAAGCAAAACTACAGCTGTCTCTTCCAAGTCAAGTCAAGATACAGCTGTTGTTCCAGGGTCAAGTCAAGTCAAAGCTGTCATTCCTGAGCCAAGTGTAGTCACAGCTGTTCTTCATGGGCCAAGTCAAGTTACTGCTGTTGTTCCCGAGTCAAGTCATGTCTCGTCTGACCGTCCAGAGCCACTGCACAAGATGGCCGCCACTCCAGAGCCTGTCGCCAAGATGGCCACCACGCCAGTGCCTGCCAAGCCTGCGCCCACTAACGCAACGTCTGCCAAGCCTGCGCCCACTAACGCCACGTCTGCCAGGCCAGCTCCCGCTAACGTCACATCAGCCGGGCCAATGCCCGCTCATGCTACGTCAGCCAAGCCACTGCCTGCTCAGGCCATCTCAGTCAAGCCACAGCCTGTTCACGTAACGTCAGCCGAGCCACAGCCTGTTCACGTCAGGACTTCTGCTCCTGAGTCTGCACCCATCATGGCCACCCTTCCAGATGCGGTTCCTGAGTCAAGCCAAGATACAGCTTCACATCCTGTTTCAAGCCAAGACACAGTTTTACATCCTAAGTCAAGTCAAGACACTACAGCACCTCCTGTATCACGTCAAGCCGCAGCTGCTCCAGCAAAGTCAAGTCAAGTCGCAGCTGCTCCAGCAAGGTCAAGTCAAGCCGCAGCTGCTCCAACAAAGTCAAGCCAAGTTGCAGTTGTCCCAGCAAGGTCAAGTCAAATCGCAGCTGCTCCGGCAAGGTCAAGTCGAGTCATAGCTGTTCCTTCAAGTCCAGGTCAAGTCACAGCTGTTCCTTCCAAGCCAAGTCAAACCACAGTTGTTCCAGTAAAGCCAAGTCAAGTCACAGTCGTTCCTTCAAGGTCAAACAACGTCTCGCCCGAGCGTCCAGAGCCAAGTCACGTCTCGCCCGAGCATCCAGAGCCAAGTCACGTCTCAGCCGCCCAACCTGATTTAAGATCAGTCGTTCGCCATCCTAGTCTGGCATCTAGCTTGGAGGATCCACCGCTGTCATCCGTACGTTCTGCGGACATCCCCAAGCCAACTCACCTCACGCTTCCTACCCACGAACTGACTCCCCTGTCCACGACACTTCCCATCCTGGGAGTTGCTCTCCTGTGTGTCTGGGCCGCGTACACCACCACCGAGTCTCCAGAGGTGGTGGCTCACGCTGCAGAACCTCTGGAGGCAGCCTTGTCTACTGCGGCTTCCTCCATGGCTACAGGGGTCGTCGCAGTTTTCCCAGAGGCGGCGGCTGAGGCCGCAGAACCTCATGAAATGGGGACGGCTGCATCTGCTCCTTGCACGGTGGTAGCGCCCTGTGACACATTCCCAGCCCATGAATTCTCTACCTGTCCCGTCACGGCTATGGAGGCCGTTCCTGAAATCCCTGTCCGCCCTGTCACGGCTATGGAGGCCGTTCCTGAAATCCCTGTCCGCCCTGTCACGGCTATGGAGGCCGTTCCTGAAATCCCTGTCCGTCCTGTCTCGGCTATGGAGGCCGTCAATGAACTCTCTACTAGTCCTGTTACAGCCATGGAGGCCGCGTGTGAATCCTCCGCCTGCCCAGTCACAGCTAAGGAACCTATTAATGTGTTCCCAGAACGTCCGATATTGTCTCTACCGGTGTCCTGTGTTTCAGACTTGCCTGCTCTGTCGACTCTTCTCTGGTGGGCTCCTGCTCCGTCTGCTCTGCCTTGGTGGGCTCCTGCTCCGTCTGCTCTGCCTTGGTGGGCTCCTGCTTCGTCTGCGCCACCCTGGTGGGCTCCTGCTTCGTCTGCGCCACCCTGGTGGGCTCCTGCTTCGTCCTGCATCCGCCCTGGTGGGCTCCAGCTCCGCCCGCTCCTCCCTGGAGGGCCCCTGCGCCTCCTGCTCAGCCCTGGTGGACC
Organism: Cirrhinus mrigala; assembly: GCA_036247105.1. NCBI lineage: Eukaryota > Metazoa > Chordata > Actinopteri > Cypriniformes > Cyprinidae > Cirrhinus > Cirrhinus mrigala. The sequence continues at coordinate 30,946,622 of CM070029.1, forward strand.
CCTGCGCCTCCTGTTCCGCCCTGGAGGGCTTCTGTGCCTCCTGCTCCACCCTGGTGGGCTCCTGTTCCATCTGCTCCGCCCTGGTGGGCTCATTCTCCGTCTGCTTCGCCCTGGTGGCCCTCGGCTCCTCCTGTCCTGCCAGCACCACCCTGGCTCCCTGCTCTGCCCTGGCTCCCTGCTTTGCCGGTCCTGCCTCAGTCCCCAGGTCTCACACTTCCACATGGACCTGGCCCTCCATCCCTCCCCCCATTCTGCCTCCACTCCGCCTCCCTGATGGACTCTTGTCTGTTCTTTTTTAGGAGCGTCTGGAAGCCGCTCCTTAAGGGGGGGGCTATGTCACGATTGCCAGCTGGAGTGCCTGTGATCGCCACTGGAGGGCACTCCTCCCCGGACTCTTGCCTTTGTTTCTTAGACTCCATTTCCCATGTGTCGCTTGCACCTCATGTGATCATGTCATGTGCCACCTTTGTCTGTGTGTCATGTCCTGATTGGTTCCTTGTTGATATGTGTCTTGTTCTCATTGGTTGGTTTTGTCATGTGTTCTCCTGGTCTTCTATATAAGCTGTTTGTTCAGTGTTCAAGTTTGCTGATTATTGTATCGCCATTTCCTAGTACCAGTGTTTATCTTTCCGTGTTTCCTAGTTTCCTAGTTTCCTAGTTCCCCTGTGTTTTTGACCCTGATTGTTTCCTAGTTTTATGATCATTCGCTGCCTGCCCTGACCCTTGCTTGTTTTTCGGACTACGCTTTTGGATTATTCTTTGATGATACTGTTTGCTGGTGTTCGACCCTGCCTGTCTTGACTACGTCTGAAAATAAAGCCTTGCGTTTGGATCCCCAACTCCGTTGTCCTGACCCCATCCGTTACATAAACGAAGAGAACAGCAAATGCAGCGGATGTATTTGGTAGCTCAATCACAGGAAAGAAGACTTTGCCTTCAATCACCAGAATCCATTTTTTTGCTGTGTAGAATTAAATCTCCTAAAATAAATAAATAAATAAAATTTGTAAAAAAATCAATTAATTTGTGTTTGTGTTTTTATAGTGATATTTATAACCTTACAAAAAAAAACATTTCACATTTTTAATACGTAGATGTTGAACTCGTAGATGTTGAAGGAATATATATATGTGTATATATATATATATATATATATATACACACTGCCATTCAAAAGTTTGGGGTCAGTACATTTTTATTGTTTCTTTTTTTTTTTTTTTTTTTTTTTTAAGAAATGAATACTTTTATTCACCAAGGATGTATTAAGTTAATAATTAAAAGTTTATTAAAAGTTAATAATAAATAATTTACATTGTTATAAAATATTTATATTTTGAATAAACACTGTACTTTTTAAACTTGTTATTCATGAAAGAATCCTGAAAAAAAGAATTACAGGTTCCAAAAAATATTTGGCAGCACAACTGTTGATATTATCCAACATTCATCATTCTAATAATAAATCCGCATATTAGAATGATTTCTAAAGGATCATGTGACACTTAAGACTGGAGTAACAGCTGATAAAAAATTCAGCTTTTCATCACAGGAATAAATTCTATTTTAAAGTATGTTAAAATAAAAAACATTATTTTATATTGTAAAAACATTTTGCAATATTACTGGGTTTTTTTTTCTATATTTTTAATCAAATAAATGCAGCCTTGATGAGCATAAGAGACTACTTTAAAGACTATTACAAGTCTTACTGACCCCAAACTTTTGAACGGTAGTGTATATATATATATATATTCACACTCTTCTGTACCTCTCAGATTGGCAGATGCACCCGTGCCTTCTGTACACTTTGAACTGGCTTATATTTTGTACATTTAAATATTTAGAAACAAGTGTGAAGAATTTTGAATTATTGTGTGGAAACGATGACAGCCGTGCTGCAGTTGTGCTTACCTTTTGCTTTCTTTTGTTTAGGGTTTTGCATCACATGTCTTAGTGAATGAGAACACACAAGTCCACATATCAAATAACCACATCCTGTATCATCCTTGTGACTTATACACACTTAACATCAAGTAAAGTATAAAAGCAGGGATAGTTCATCCAAATTCATCCATTTACTTACCCTTGTTATTAAAACTTTTTTGAGAAGATGCTAGGTAGAAAGTTCAACATGGAGAGCCATGAATCAAGTGTGACAAATGTTGTTTTTTTTGTTTTTTTGTTTTTGTAAAAAAAACATCCTATTAACATCACTATCATGTTCTAAAAGATCTTACCAAGCATGATCAGAGTAGAAGGAAGTGAAAGCCCGGTCTTTGCATCTGCTGGATTTGTTGTGACCTACACACACAAAAACTTACACTGGGTAAAAGGAACAGCACATCCTCCACTTCTTTTGATGTGGGACATCAACAACAGGACAGCTGCTTCAGTATTCACATCTGGCAGAGCAGCAAAAAGCTCAGTAACATTACAGTTTTTTTCAATTGTTTACACACAATTTTGAAAACCGGGTTCTTTTTTTCAAAATGTATTCACAATTATCCAAACACCACACTCAATTTGCAGAATTCCTAGATTGTTTGCAAAATGACACACTTCAGTCAAAACATATACACATATTTGTGAAAATGCTATTAGTTTTCATTTAACCAACACAGTCCTCAATGATCAGACACTATTGCAGACAGTTTCACACTGCTGTGATAAATAAAAAAAACACATTTGTAAAAAAACTAATTTAAGGAAATAGCATGTGCTAGATTTTTGGGCAGACATTGTTATGTAAGGGATCATTTCGATGACAAAACAAAATAGTGACAAACCCACAACATTCTTCATGATTAGTTTGAGCTATAGGGAGAATGTACACAAATAGGCCTACTATAAACTTACCAAGCACTGCACAACACTGATGCTGCAGACTGAATATTTTAAGTATTTATTTCAATTCAAGAAATACAGTATTTCTTACCATAATCAGTTACAGTAATCAACCAACAATGAAACAAATAAAATCTGTAGACAAATAAAAATTACTGCATGAAGTACATACAGTTTGACTCTGAAAAAAAAAAAGCAACACAAATACTGTAACTATTCCTCATCTCTCCGTCTGGCTGGATCAGGCCATAAGATTTCATCCACATCACAGGCTATGTCTTCATTGGCAAGGCACCGTTGGAGGAATCGCCTTGAGTGACGAATCCACCCCTGCACAGAAGCTGCTTCGATTTGATCACATGCCTGCTCCATGGCCTGAATGAGGGGCAAACGGTCATAGGGCCGCAGGTCGTATACCTTCCACCGCCATGCTGAAAAAAACTCTTCGATTGGATTCAGGAAGGGGGAGTATGGGGGAAGGTATAAGACTTCAAATTCAGGGTGATCATGGAACCAATTCTGGACCAGAGCAGCCCGATGGAATGAGACATTGTCCCAAACGACAATGTACCGCATCTGGTCCACTTGGTTGAATGCTGTGACAATCTCGTGCAATCTGTCAAGAAATGCAAGTATTAGATTTGCATTATAGGGTCCCAGATTTGCATGGTGGTGGAGGACCCCATTTTGTGTGATAGCAGCGCAGAGGGTGATGTCACCCCCTCGCTGCCCTGGCACATTGGTGATTGCCCTGTGTCCAATTACATTTCTCCCTCGTCTTCGTGTTTTTGCAAGGTTAAATCCAGCCTCATCCACATATATAAATTCATGCTACATTTGTTCTGCATCTATTTGCAAGACTCTCTGAAACACAGTAAAAGACAATAGGATGCTATTCAATATCTATTGCACATTTTTTTTGTGCCAGAACATTATGAGCAGTTCACAATACCACACCATAGCAGTAAAATGAACAATACATACCTCCACATACTCAGTGCGCAGATGTTTCACTCTCTCTGAATTTCTATCAAATGGTACCCGATCAGGGGCGTAGATTTAGGGTGGACGGAGGGGATGTGTCCCCACCAATATCCTCCGACCATTGAAATGTCCCCACCAATAATTTAATCCACTTAAAAAAAAAAAAAAGAAAAAAAAAAAATCGTGCTGTCAACATTAACCTAGACACGCAGAAAGGGATAAATCACGTTCTCTCCTTGAGTCCTCCCGCCCCCAAAACACATATGAACATTTTGATTGGCTGTGCCTTTCCCTGCTATCATGTGAGAGGCTATGGCTGCGTTCAGATACAAGCAGCGCCAAATGCAGTGGATTTTTTTTCCCGTGCAAGAAGGTGTGTTGGGTGACATACATGTGAGGATGGCGGCAGCAAAAAAAAAGAAGCTGGACATAAGGAGCTTTTTTTCAAAGAAAAGTGTAAGTCACTTCAAGTTCGCTAGTGAATCCATCAAAGTCCATCAAAGTAACGACAACAGTTAACGTTAATGCTAGTGGGTATTTTTTTTTTTTTTTTTTTTTTTTTACCGCTTTGACGCACATTCATTATAGCAGGGCAGGCTATAGTCTGTGAATACGGACTTAAAACTAACAGCAGATTAAACAGCTAAATGTAAAAGTATAAATATGATCCCTGTCAGTTCTCCTAATCTAATGACGACTATTTGTCAGAAATCAGTCTTGTGAAAGAAACTGATATGCTACATACTAATATTGGGGGGGGGGGGGGGTCCCCACCAATGTCCAGAGCAAATCTACACCCTTGTACCCAATAAAGTTGCTTCATGTGTACTTGATTTTTCTTGAGGATTCGAGCTAATGTTGACAGAGAGACTCGTTGGATGTTATTGAAAATGCGGTCATCGTTGATGATATTGGCTTGGATTTCTCGCAGCCTGATACAATTATTGGCCATAACCATGTTCACAATGGTGGGCTCTTGTGCACGGGTGAACATAGGGCCCCTTCCACCTTGGTGTCCTCGACCCTCAATCCTATGTGAAAAATATACTGTCTATATAAAAAAATACACATGCAGCCTACTGTCAAATGTCACAGTAAACAATATTGATGATAAGTACAGCAAGCTTAAGTTTCAATGTACTGTGTGGTTAGCTTACCTGTTTTCTCGATGAAATGTCCGAATTACTGACGCAACAGTGTTTCTGCTGAGATTTGGTTGAACTCTTTGTCCAGCTTCCATCAGTGTCAGTCCATGGTTGATAACATGTTCAATACGTGTTGCACGGATTTCTTGAGTCAAATTTGGTCCTCGTCTTCTTTGTTCAGGTTCTATCAACTCTTCAAGTCCTTCTCTACCTCTTCCTCTACCTAGGCCTCTTCCTCTACCTCCTTCTCCTCTTCCTCTACCTAGGCCTCTTCCTCTATCTCCTTCTTCTCCTCTTCCTCTACCTCCTTCTTCTCCTCTTTGAGCTCCCCCTCTCATTCTCACTCTTCTTCTAGCTCCTTCCATTTTTGATGAATACAGGTGAACTCACCTGCTGCCTTTTATACCACACCTGAGTGCTGCGTTTTCAAATTAGCACATGTGTGCTTCCACACCTTGTGGATGTGATTATCCAATTTGTTCATTAGTGTGGTCATTGGCAATCCGGGGCTTTGTAATGACAAGGAAGTAACCTCACAATCCTTATCTGTGTCTAAGGTGTCGAAATGTGTGTAGAGTTTTACAAATCACTGTGTGTAATGTTTTGCAAAAAGAGTGAAGCAGACATTGTGTGTAATGTTGTGCAAATCTGTGGTGGTGTTTTGCTCCTTGGAGTAGAATTTTGCAAACTGTGTGGAAATTTTTATTTTAGAGTGTAAACAATTAAAGTAAAAAACTGTAATATCTACACAGATTTCTCAAAATCACATTTATGCTGTGTGCTGAAAATTATAACTTCACTCTAAAATACGTTTTACAGTTACTAACTAGACATTCAGTTTTTTCTTACCATCCCAAATGTGCCATCTTAGGTGTTCGATGTTCACAAAGGCTGAACAATTTAGTCGACACGAATGTACACCCATCCACGCCGCATCTAGAATTCAGATGGTGTTCAGATCCATTTGTTAGTTTTGCAGCCTTTCTGTGTTTGCGGTACATGTGCGAATGAACTGCAGAGAGGCTTAAGAAAGTGCATGAGCATTCAGGCACTGTACACGAAAACGTGAAGTTTTTGTGCACTTTGGCATGACTAACAAATGCATATAATTTATTAATCCACAGTATAGCCACAGTGTTTGCAGACAAACATTATATATATATATATATATATATATATATACATATGTATATATATATATATACATATATATACATATACATAACGTGTGCAGCCGTGTTGCAGTTGTGCTTATCTTTTGCTTTCTTGTGTTTAGGGTTTTGCATCACATGTCATAGTGAATGAGAACACAAAACTCCACATATCAAATAACCACATCCTGTATCATCCTTGTGACTTATACACACTTAACATCAAGTAAAGTATAAAAGCAGGGCTCTTTCTGGAACTTCCACAAAATCTTCCTCTGAGTTTCTGAAAGCAACAATCTCCTCAACAATCTGAAAACCAAGGTGAGTTTTTTTGGCACAGACACCTGATGAATAACTTTGTCTTTAAAATACATTGAGAATCCACTAAATTAATCCTGCTTATTAATTGTCAGGTTCATCATGGCAATGCTGAGAAGCCTTCTGCTTCTTTTCACTGTGTTCTCCATGGGGAATGCACATGGTAAACAAGACATTTATTTAAATAAACCCTCAATATTCCATTTAAAAGCTTGTTCTGCCAAACCTTTGGCATTTTATAGCTTTATGGAGAGGGACAGTAGGAAAAATACAGTATTGTATTATTATATTATTTGCATAATAAGAGTAATAATGTGAATATTACAAGACTAACCTTTATATTGGATACAGCTGATATAGTTGAAAAATGCCCATATGGATGGACAAATTTTGGAGTCCGATGCTTCAAGTTCTTCTCTCAGCAGGTTAACTGGATCACAGCAGAGGTAAAGTGATTTTTTTTATTTTTAAAGTAAAAAAGAAAAAAATCCCTTCCTTCAAATAAATTTGACAGAAAACTAATACTGAGCAAACAATGAATCAAAGAAGATTTTGTTGGACTAAAAAAGTAATTTACACTTTTTGCTAAAAAGACTATTTTGTATTGATAATAATAAAATTTAATTTTATCTTTAGAAAAACTGTCAAAGTCTGGACGCAAATCTCGCTTCTGTGCACAATAAACTGGAGAACGATTTTCTGTTAAGTCTGTTGCCTTCCTCTTCCACACGTTGTTGGATGGGTGCTCATGATGGTGAACAAGTAAGTTGTGTGGCCTAAAGTGACTTATTATTACTAAGTTTCTAATAAAGATGGTTGAACTTCTTCGAAGGCAAACTAAATGACCTTCTTTATTGAATCTGAGTACAGTAGTGCACTCTTATAATAACTGTTTTTGCTGTTTAGGATGGACAATGGCTGTGGACTGATGGAACTCCCTATGACTACACCAGCTGGTGCCCTGAGGAACCTAACAATCACAATTCACCTGAGAACTGTGGAGGGATCAATTATTCCTGTAAGAATGCAGTGGGGGGGGGGGGGGGGGGGGGGTTACCTTAAATATTTATCATTATATATTTTCACGTCAGAGAGTAACATAAAATGGCTCATTTTCTAACACTACTGTAATGATTTGAATAACTCATTTCATATTTCCACTTCACAGCTGGAAGTTGCTGGAATGATGAAAAATGTTCAACCGTAATGGCCTATCTTTGTGCTAAACACCTGTGAGATCATATGCAGTCATCCTGCTCCACAGTTACTTTGATTGTACTACATTTACATTTTCCAATCTTATCTTTACAAAATGTTCTGAAGTTTAGTTTCTTCTCACTGACGCATTCCTCAAATCAATAAAAACATTAAAGCAAACCTGTGTGTTGTGGTGTTAAATCAAAATCATGTGTAATATTGTTGTGAGAATAGGGTTATTAGAATGGTATTATACACTGTTAAAATGCAAATGCATATTTTCCAGTTTACGAAACATTTTCTTACAGTCTCAAATACTAAACAATGCTCTTTTCTTGAAAAAAAAAAAAAAAAAAACATTTTCAGAACAACAAAAGTGCCCCAAATGTTGCCCAACTAGTCAAACACAGCTGTTTGAACAAAGAATTTCATGTTGTTGAAATGTTAAGGGTTTGTGAGCATGCACTGCAGCGTGAATAAATTATGTATTTATAGGATTATTGTTTTGCTGTGTGCTGACTTAATTTAAACTATTTGTTGTTAGTTATTTGATGCACTGTGATGTAAATGTGATAAGGAGAGAACTAATGGTGTTGCATGATGTATTTTATATATGTGCATTTATGCATGTGTTCACTTTGGATTGTTGTGATTTGTGTTGCTGTGGATTGCTGTGTATTATTATTTTTTTCTTTTGTTTGTAAGCAGTATCTCAAGCCACACCCCTATTTAAACCAATTGAACTAACAATGAAAGTTGGATGGTGGATTAGAGCCGCATTTGTTCCCTTATAAAAAGAGTAGCTGTGACTAGGACACAGGATGGCAATACCATGGATTCAGTTTTATGTTCGGAAAATTAAATCAGAAAGGCTCAGGTTAAAAAGGAAGTACACTGTAAAAAATAAAAAAAACACAATTTGTTGAGTCAGTTTAAAATAATTTGTTACCCTGCTGCCTTAAAATTTTAAGTTCAGTCAACTAAAATAAGTTTAGTCAACTTGAAATGTTAAGTTGTACTAAGTAACAACTTAGATATTTGTGTTTGCTAAACTTAACAGATGGGTAAGTAACCCAGCTGTCTTAAAATTTTAAGTTGATTCAACTCAAATATCCAAGTTGTCACTTAGTATAATTTAACATTTCAAGTTGAATAAACTTTTTTTGAGTTGACTGAGCTTAAAATTTTAAGGCAGCCAGGTTACAAATTATTTTAAGTAGACTCAACAAATTGTTTTTTTACAGTGTAGTAATAGGTGTGTCTTTCGATATTGAAAAGGCATATGATATGTTGTGGAAGGAGGGTCTTTTATTAAAGTTGGATAGTATGGGAATTCAAGGTAAAATGTATAACTGGATATTAAACTTCTTGTTCGGAAGAACGATACAAGTTAGAGTGGGTTCTGCATACTCTTGGGTTCTTCCAATAGAGAACGGAACCCCTCAAGGCAGTGTAAGTAGTCCTATTTAACTTAATGATAAATGACATTTTTTCTAATGTTGACATTGGTGTAGGCAGATCATTGTATGCAGATGATGGAGCGTTATGATTTAGGGGGAGAAATGTTTTGTATGTGGAAAAGAAAATGCAAAAAGCTGTTATGGAGGTTGAGGATTGGGCAAGGAAGTGGGGCTTTAGATTTTCTGTGGCGAAAACCCAGGTAACATGTTTCTCAAATAAGAAAATTAATCCGTCCCTGAATTTAAAAATGTATGGGCAACAGTTAGAACCATTAATGTAGTCAGATTTCAGAGAATGTGGATGGACTCAAAACTAAATTTCAGAGTACATATTCAGAAGCTGATAGAAAAATGTAAGAAAGGGAAAAACATATTAAGATGCTTAGCTGGAGTTGAATGGGGGGCAAGGCGTCAATCAGTGGAAAGAATATATAAAGCAGTAATAAGAGCTAATTTTGACTATGGTTGCATGGTGTAGTTCTGCAAATAAAACTTGGACAAAAAATATTGAGAAGATACAAACGCAGGCTACGCGAATTTGTTGTGGAGCATTCAGGTCATCACCAGTGGTATCACTACAGGTTGAAATGGGAGAAATGCCCCTAGAGTTACGTAGACTTCAGCTGATGATGACATATTGGTCTAGTATTAAAGCGCATTCGGAAAGTCACCCAGTCAAGAACATTTTAAGAGAATGCTGGGAGTATGAATATAAAGAGTTTGCAAGCTTTGGTTGGATTGTAGGGAAGGAAGCACAGAGAATGGGTCTTGATGTGTTTGATATCGCACCAACAGTGGCGATCCCTGCAATACCTCCCTGGTTGTTCTCAATGCCACTTGTTGATTTAAACATTCATAAAGAAATTAAAAGCATCAACATGAACATCCCAATAGTTTCAGCTGTGCAACAATATGTCAATCATGCATACTATTCAGTTTTGCAGATATACACAGATGGATCTAAAGGCCCAGGGACGAGAAGAACAGCAGCTGCAGTGTATATACCTAAATTTAATATCAAAATTGCTAGGAGAACTTCTGATCATGTATC
>CM070029.1:30956871-31006318 GCA_036247105.1 Cirrhinus mrigala
CACTGTAAAAACTTTTACTATGATCTACTCAATTTTTTTGGTGAAACATTTTTACACTGAAAAATATTAAGTAAATTTAAAAGTTGTGAAATCATTGAAATATACTTTAAGAATCAAGTAAATGTAACTAAAAAAATTAAGTAGATTCAACTAATTCGATTAATTAATCTTTTAAATAAAATTGAGTAAATATAATTAAAATCTTTATGCAATGCAATAGTAATTCAATAGTAAATCCGAAACAAAAAAATTGAGTAGATTTAATTAATATTTTGTATATAAAAATATCCTATAATTACTTTTTTTTTTTTTACTTATATACTTTTTATTGTTTTTACCATTGTACTTTACAATAAATATAACAAAATTAAATGGCAAACAAAACACAGTATTTTAATTAAACTTTTATTTGTCATATTTGACCATAACTGCAATTCAACCATACTTTGCAAATGACAACTTGTTATATAAATTTTAGCCACTGAACTGTGGACACTTACAAACATACAAAATTCATCAAAAATAACATTTAAAATTTTAGGCATTAACCGTTGCAAATTAGACCAAAGATAAAAACATGTCATTAAAGAATTAGTTCACAAAAAAATAAAATTCTGTCATTAATTACTTACCCTCATGTTGTTCCAAACCCATAAGACCTCTGGTTCATCATCAGAACACATATATATTTCTGATGAAATCCAAGAGCTTTCTGATCCTCCATAGACAGCAAGGGTCCTACCCATATCAAGTCACAGAAATCTAGTAAGGACATTATTAAAATAGTCCATGTGACATCAGTGGTTCAACCGTAATTATATGAAGCTACAGGAATACTTTTTGTGCGCAAAGAAAAGTAAAATAACTTTATTTAACTATAATTGAACCACTGATGTCAAATTGACCATTTTATTGATGTCTTTACTGCATTTCTGGGCCTTGAACTTTTCAGTTCCCTTGCTGTCTACCGAGGGCCAGAGAGTACTTGAATTCAATCAAAAATCTCTTTATTTGTGTTCTGAATATGAATAAAGGTCTTAGTGGTTTGGAACAACATGAGGGTGAGTAATTAATGATATAATTTTCATTTTTGGGTGAACTATCTCTTTAACTATAGTTTAACCTGGTATACTTTGCAAATGACAACATGTTAAATAAATGTAAATTTTAGCCACTGAACTGTGGATATGCGGACTTGCAAAGAAAAAAAAAAAAATCATCAAAAATTACTTGACCTTACAAAAATTAAAAGGCCTGAGGCTGAGTACAAATAAACCTGACATTAAAAACAACACCAAACCAAAATGCATTTTTACAATTATACAACACGTGGACAATGGAAAAATAATAATATATATATATATATATATATATAATAAGTTATTTTTTTCATTGTTGAACCTTTGTTGAAAGTTTCAGCAGATCCAAGACCTCCAAAGTATATTTAAAGGGTTAGTTCATCCAAAAATGAATATTAGCCCATGATTTACTCACCCTCATGGTATCCTAGGTGTATATGACTTTCTACTTTTAGACAAATCCAATCGGAATTATATTAAACATTGTCTTGGCTCTTCCAAGCTCTGTAATGGCATTGGGTGGGTTGTAGTGTTCAACAGTCCAAACAAAAAACAGATAAAGTGCACCCATCCATAATAAAAAGTGCATCACACTAGCCCAATGCCATTATAAAGCTTGGAAGAGCCAGAACAAATTTTAATATAACTCAGATTGGATTTGTAAGAAAGAAGAAAGTCATATACACCTAGGATGCTTTGAGGGTGAGTAAATCATGGGCTAATATTCATTTTTGCATTTACTAACCCTTTAAAGTTCTTGGGGTATCACAGGTCCAAGGCACATGTCAATCCCACAAGATAGGAGCAGGCTCTGCTAAGATCACAGAGTTGGTTGAGGACAGCTAATTCCTCTTGAACATCAATAGGTGGATCAGCAACATCCTGAAGACACAAATATAAAGAATAGCAGGTTAGAGCTAATATTACATAAAATAGATAATGATAAAATACATAAAATAATTTATTAATCAATTATTATTTTGACCTAACCCTTTTCTTTATCTAAAGGCTGAAACATGAGGTTTACCATTTTATGAAACCTTATTAAAGATTTTTTTTTTTTTTTTTTTTTTTTTTTTAACATTACATATATGCTGAAACATATTTTCACATATACTGAAATATTATAGTAAACTGCTCTTACCTCCTGCCTTGTGTTGTTATTTGGATGTTTTTGGACGATGATGTCAGTGCTGTAAAACAAATGTTTTGACCATGAGATTCATAGATTTACACTTCAGATTAATAACAGTAGGGTAGTGGTTGACTGCCCCTTAAAAAATTAGCCAGTGTTACTACAAAAAAAAAAAAAAAACATTAATACATTAACCATATCTCTTATCCATGATATTTGTAGTAAAACTGTCCAATACAAATAGTAATCAAGCTGCCAAAAACATGGTTAACTTAATACATTTTACTTCAATAAAACCATGGTTGATTTTGCGCGATAATTTCTTCACTGCGTTATGCCTCCGCCATTTGAGAGATTCCGGATGATGTTTCAGCGGTGCTTTGGTACAAACGTGAGCAGTAGGGACTCCCGAAAAACTTTGCACCGAGTTTACAGTTGTAATTACGAGTTATACAAAGGGACGTTACGTTAGCTTTTTACACACAGTAATGCTGTAGTTTTTGGCTATTCCGACACAGTGTGAGAACTCACCCAGAGTGACGGCCGATAAAAAAGGTTTATTTCAACCGGCCACTGACGCTGCAGCGCCCCGGGATTTGTCCCGACTACAGATAGACTAGTTTAGTCGCTGTTTTCTGCAATTACTCACACGTATATGCTCATCACACAAGTAAATAACAATGACGAAACCAACTCGGCGGTTAACGTTAACAGTAATACGGCCACTCCCCCTCATACACGGGCAGGCTATGCTGCTTTAAAATAGGACATTTTACATACATTTAAAATTGCTGAGGTGTATTAACCGTATTTTAGCTGAATATTTGGTGGTTTGAAAAAAAAAAAAAAAAAAAAAAAAAACTACAAAGCCATAGTGATTCTAGAAATGCTTGCGTTGTTAACGTTACCACAGCGCAGCATGACTGCAACAGCATTGTAAAATTACACCGAACGTGTTGCGTGCCCGAAAACACAGCCAATATTTCATTAACTGTTAATACTGACTTACCTGCATTTTTAAAGGAGTCTTAAGGTGGTTTAAGCCTCAGTTTTCTTGTAACCAGCAAGCAGATTTCCCGTTGTTGACCGAGGTCGTTGTGTCCACGTGATCACGATAGCCGCGAAACTTACTCAATTTCTTGAGTCGATGCAAAATACAAAAGAAATTGATAGAAAATAAGCAGTAATTTCTGTTTATAAAACTGACAAGTTTTATTGCAACTTTCTCAAATATTTTCATTTAAATGTACCAAAAACATTAAGGACATGTGAACAATATAATTTGTTAGTTAAATGCTTAATTTTTAAATTAAAACATACTTAAGCATAACAAGTAAATTAGAGATAAAATAAACTGTGGGATTTTTACTTATTAATTTTGGTAAGCCCAAATCAAATAATCTCTTTAATGATACTCAGAGATTTTATTAAGTTAATACAAGTTTTTATTTTTGTGATATTTACAAAGCCACTGATTATTTTTTACAGTGTATCAAGTTACTTGCCATCACTGAAATGATATTCTTTGTTCAAAAGGTGGACAAAAAAATTCAGCCCCAAACTGCTTCATTCTATTCAAACTTGATTTTGTAAATATTTTAGCTTTAGATGTGTCTGTTTTTTTCCTGAAAAAAAAAAAAATAAAAAAAAAGAGATGTAAGGGTAACAGGTCAATTAGCTTAAAGGGAATTTAATTATGATTTAGAGGGAATTTGAACAGAATCTCTGTTCTATGGCTGAACACTCGTCGGCCCTTAATTCACTGAACGAGCCCTATAACATCAACTCTGCAATGGATACTAAAATCCTAAATATAGTGAAAACACTATTTATTAGCATGGTAAAAAGACTGTTTAAGGCATTAACTTGTAAGCAAAAAACACAAGATATTAGAATTTATTGAATAAATCTAAGACATTAATCTAACACAGACACGCATTCACACAGGTTGCAGAAAGTGAGGAAAGAATGAGTTAAGAAGAGTGAATGTTTGATGTGATGTGATGTGACTTGACTTGACTTTTCTGTAGTTACATCTTGTACTAAGACTGATGGAAAATGAAAAGTTGCTAGTTTCTAGGCTGATATGGCTAGGAACTATACTCTCCTTCTGGAACTCTCAAGGAACTTTGCTGCCGTACCATGGGTGCAGCAGGCGCAATGATACTATGCAGCACCTAAAAATAGTCTTCCTGTGCAAGCAGGTGGTCATGTTGGTTATGTTGACGAACGTTAACCTATTTTCAGGCGCTGCATAATATCACTGCGCCTGCTGCACCCATGGTACGGCAGCAAATTCCTTGATTATTACGCCGGAATGAGAGTATAGTTCTAGGCATATCAGCCTAGAAAATCGCATTTTCCGTCGGTCTTTGTACACGATGTAACTACAGAAGAGTTAAGTTTTAAACAGGAAAAAATATCCAAACTCTTTGGTCATTTTTGAGCGAGATGTTAACGGTCTAATCGGATTCAATGATCTATGCTAAGCTGTGCTTAAAGTGCAAGACCCGGAGATCGGCTGAATGGATTCGAAAACGGTAAAACTCAACTGTTTAACTCTAGGGGAGTTGGAAAATGGGCCTATTTTCAAAAAAAGTGGAGTGTTCTTCAACTTAGCACAAAACTCTCAACATAAAGAAAAAGAAACTAGAGTAAAAATGAAGATGGCTGGCATGAGGAATGGCTGGCATGCAAGCCAGGGAGCACTCAGAGAACGCAAAAAAGCAGCAGCAAAAATTATGAGAAAAAGCATGATTAGGAGCTAATGCAAAAAGCAGCGGCTAAAAGCATGGCTAGGAGCGTTGGCTAAGACCAGTAGCAAAATTTTATGGTGTCCTGGGTTTTTAAACCTGGCTGCTGGACACATCCCAAATGGTGTCTTGACCAATTAGACATTGTCTTAACTCAGGATATTGCTATGTTTCTCCTCCGAAAACATAAATCAACACGTTATCTTATCAGTGTCACACCCCTGTGGACTGTTTATGTTGGTTTCTCCCTCTTGTGCCCATATTTGGTTCTTTCTGTTTCCTGTCCTCATGTCATCATCATTAGTTAACCTTGTATCACCTGTTATGTTCATCGTTATCACCTGTCTTTATAAGTTGCATTGAGTTCAGTGTTTGTCCTCCGGTCTCGTCATTGTGAGCATCAATGTATGCGTGTTTTTACCCTCCTACTGTGGATTTACCTTTTTCAGATTTACCTGTGGAATATAATAAAGACTTTATCTTTGACCTTCGTCTTCGTTCACCCCTTCCTCACACGATACGTGACAATCAGTCACATGGTCAGAATTTTCCTTCTCTTGCAGAGTATAAGTTGGACGTGATTTCTATAACAAGAATATAATCCATTTTACAAAGAATTGATTGATAGAACAATTTACTGGCCTAGGCAAGATTTTACCTGGTGCCCCTTGCTTTACATATGCCCATTCCACCAATAATACATTTTCTTATTAAAAAAAAAAACTTGAACTAACAAACAATATATTTGTAACAGTATTTATTATTTTTGTTAATGTTAGTTATTGAAAATTAACCTTATTTAAAATTGTTTTCAGTGAAACTATAAAATATAGGTGCTGCCTAAATCACATTATAAATTAAACACAAACAGCTAGAATAATTACATCTGGTATTTCAGCACAAAACTGTATTCATTTGAACACTTCTCTAGCATACAGTAATGTTAAAGTTTCCAAAAAAGAGAAAAGAAATCTTCCAAAAAAAGTGTTCGACTTCCAGTAGATGGCAGCAATGTTTTACTAAACTAGTTCTAACTTTATCACCTCGAATTAAACTGAGAAACGTACATCTTTAAAGTAAATTTTACATAAAATGTTTCTATTTTAATAAGCCCAGTCATATACAAATATTACTAAATTAGCCAATTCCATTAGCCAAATACCATAAATCTCCAAATACTACACACTACTACTAGCGTAAAAATACATGTCATCATGTGACACGAAAAATTACACGATTATAGCTGCCTTCGCGTCATGTCGTAATTACCATAATTCCGAGATGACAACACGTGACATTTTACTCATAGCTTTCTATGTTGTCGGACTCAGAGGTAGCGCCTAATGCTGCATTCACGCCATGCCATAATTCTGAGATGAAAACACGTGACATTCTACTCTATCGAAATTATGTGTTTCTATGACAACACTATCAACGCCAACACCCTCACGTGTTCCTGAACTCGTAATTATAACTTGTAAACTCCGAATGTTTTTATAATTACGACTTAAATCAGTTACAGATGTACCACGTGACCGCCGTCAAGGTTCGTTTTGGCGCTACCTCCGAGTCCGACAACATGGAAAGCTACGAGTAAAATGTCACGTGCTGTCATCTCGGAATTACGGTAATTACGACATGGCGTGAAGGCAGCATAAGTAGCGCCAAAACGAACCTGACGGCGGTCATGTGGTACATCTGTAACTGGTTTAAGTCGTAATTCTAAAAACATTCCGAGTTCACAAGTTGTAATTACGAGTTCAGGAACACATAGGGCTATCACAGAGGGCTATCACTATATACATTTCTGCAGCCAAAACCAAATTACAGTTTTTCTCGATTGCTAAAACACTATAACCAGTCTTTTGAACTAAAATTTCAAAACCATAATGCCATTTTTCAAAAAAGACACACCCATTTCCCTGAACTATAAACGCAATTCCCCTGCTTTAACACGAGTCAGATTTTGTGAACTGTTACTGCAAAACTCTACACACAAATCCCTACATTTCTCAGTGCTTACACAATGTGGTCATTTAGAAAGCACTAGCATTCAATATTGTTCACTCAAGTCTTTAAAGTTTGAGCTCAGTTAGCACACAATTACCCAAGTGGAAACACTAGGAGTCAAAATTTATCACACACCAATCAGAATCTTCGATGGAGATAAAAGGGCCAAAGTCAGCTTACAGTTTGGTGCATTTCTCAGATCAGAAATTAAATTCTCAAAACTACTCGTTCAGCCTCCACATCATCTAGTCACTTGTGCACATCGTAAAATGTTTCTAATTTTTTTTGAACAAGTTGCGTTTGCTTTGGTACATTCATGTAACTGATTATGCCGCTGATTTATCTGCGGTTTCCTACATTATCAGTTCCTGTTGTCATGTTGCTATAGTCTTACCCCTCAAAACATCATCGTATATGTCTGTGCAGTAAATGCTAAATTTTTGATCTAGTTGTCATAAACTGTCAAGCATATTATGCACATTTCTATTAGACTTTTTGTAAATTTGCCATGAATTGTTCAAGTGAATATTGATTTTTACTTATGTAGAGACTACAGATCAACCAATGATAAAGCAGTTCTCTGAAATAGCTCAAAGATACATCTCAACATCTCATGAACCTTCAACTGGAAAGCATATATAGACAGAGGACAACACAAGAGTTACAAATTCTGATTTTTATTTTCACCTTTACCCATATTTCTTTTTCTTTTCTATTTCACAATGACTTTGTAATGTATTTTTATTTAATTTTTTTAATCTTTATATATTTTTTGTCAGACCACTAGTAAAAGTGTAACTGTGAATCCTATCCGGTCTTTTTCAATCTATATCCTGCATACGGTAATGTGTAATTTCGAAGGGGAAGAGTAGGAGGTGAAAGAGGAAGAGGAGGAGAAGAAAGAGGAGGACGACGACAACAACATGCAAGATAAATAGGAAGGGCAAGGGAAAGAAAACAAGCAGTCTCATATATTTTAGTTGATGCATGCCAGGGTTGGATCAGGCATGCAGGAGGATTTTACCCCCGCTGCCTGTCCAGGGCCAATTTAGTCTGTGATGTTGAAGTTCTTTGGCCTGTCCCAAACCAAAGACAGGATGCTGGGGCAGAATAATTATTTTTGTTGTTGTTTTGTACTGTACTCTACAGTACAGTAAATTAAGGATTAAAACACTTGCAAATGCATTCATTTGTTGTGTGTGTTCATCATGTGAATTTTTTTTTTCCAAGCAACACTTATTACCAGTTTTCATAGTATTGTTTTGAATTGATCTTATCAGTGTGTAAAACTGTTGTAGCGTTACCCCTTTTATAATAGGCCCTTGCCTGATCCCCGGCGCGTCTTTCCCACTCGATCTCGGGACCGTGTTCCCGGTTCGTAGGGAGATTAGGGATTCAGTTCCCCCCTTCCCGGACGAGCCCCCAACTGTTAGAATTTAATATCTAATCAACTGCCGAGATTGAGTTTGGTTGAGCGATGGAGCACAGAGTCGGGATCCCGGACCAATGAAGTGACTACACACAGAAGTGCAATTCACTCAAAGGTACTTTATTAAGAGAAGCTTCCAATATATATATGGTGTTGTGGCAAAATCAAACCGACTCTTACCAAAGTAAGAGACAAATTCAGTCAAATGTCTTTTATAAATTTATTCTCTGCAAAGAAGGTCAGTGTCACGAATCTGGTCGGTGTCTTGCAGTCCACTCACCGCCAGATGTCGCTCTCACCCTGTCACTACACACAGACTGTTGCTTTGTACCCCGGACTACTACTCCCATCACCCATCGCGCCGATTGCGTTGCCTCCTGTGACCAATCAGCAGCGCTATAAAAGCCCCGGTCTTTCCCCATGCAAGCCACGGAGTATTGTTGTTGTGTACTCATAGTTAGCGTTTCCTAGTTCCTTGTTCCCTTGTTCCTAGTTCCTAGCTCCCTTGTTCCTAGTTCCCTTGCCTGGCCATCTCGTCTCGACTGTCTCGCCACCTGCCCATTGGACTATTGCTCGTGTCACGGATTCTTCTCTCTCGTCTCGCCCCCTTACGGATTACGTTCGCCCCTGTTCGACCCACGCCCGTTTCACGGACTTCTTTGTGCCTAGCCCTGATATTCCTGTTTGCTGTTGTTTTGACCCTGCCTGTTTTCGACCATGTATCTGTCTCGTCCCTTTAATAAAAGCTCGCGAATGGATCCGCTCGCCTCTCGTCTCACTCACTCCGTTACAGTCAGACAGTCATACAGAAACACAGGTTGCTACAGAATGCGACCAAGAAGGGAGAGCTCACTCCAATTTATATCTCTTCCCTAACCTTCAAGGTTACATCTCCTAACTGGTAACTTTCCACACATAGTAAGAGTCAGATAAATACATTCTGCTACGTCATACTCCCAAGAATCAAATCTTTATATTTAGGGCCCCGATACCCTTCTCTCATGTCATTCTTATAGCAGTTTTAAATAAAGCAGACCCTTACACAATATCCCATAAGCACATAGATGAGTAAAATGAATTTTTTCTTCCACATATGGTGAATATAGAAAAGTGGAAATATTACTTGTCAGCAGAAATACAGAAAGATCAAACATCACATCCTTATAAGGAAGTACAACATGTCCTCTGATTCTCTTGACTAGAATTATGTCATGTCTGCTTTTCAGGTTAGTATGAGAGGGGCACAGGAGGTCAGGATTCTTACAATCTCACAGTGTGTTTTTGAGGGTTTGTGTGTCATGTCTGAGAGCAAAGTTTATTTTTTTCAGCAAGATTGAGTTGTTTTGAGTGGAGAGCTTCATTTTGACCTGAATATATTAAGTTTGGGGAATTGAGTTAGAAGTTGTGGATTTGTGTTCGCAAAAAAGGAGTCATAATTTCAAGAAATGTGTTTAAGCAATTGAGAAAAACTGTAATATAGGGCCATGTACACTTCTTGTACACCTCTCATGTAGGCCAGTACTGTTTTCTGTGAGTAACAAATCAAAGATCTCATTGACTCACAATGTGGCCTTCCATTCTTGTTTCAAATCCTGTTCAAACATCCTCACATCCTGAAGATGTTTATCAAGAACATATTTCTATGAGCTATTAAACATAGTCAAATGGAACTGCTTTATAAAATAATAGTTGTAGTTATAGATTTATAAAAGCAGTGAGGCACTCAATGACACATTCAAATTCGTGTTTAACAGTAAAAGTTTCTTATTATAAGAACATTTCATCAACAACAAAATCATTATTATCATTACTAAGTGATTTTAAGTCATTATAACAAACAATATTACAAGAAGGTTCTTGTTATAGTGAGATAAATCATTAAAACGTCAGTAATATTCACAGTTACGTTATGTATATTAAAAATAAATCTCTTTGGTGGGTGTGTCAAAAATGTCAGCCCAGTCAGCAGCAACATGTATACAAACCACATGGTATTAAAGAGACACTGATAAATGTAACACAAAAATACTATACATATTTATATATTTTGCTATTGTATTGTGGAGTGACGCTTTCATAAACTTTTCTATACTGCTATGATTATATAATGGTAAATATTATAATATCATAGCACAACAACAGTGATCAGCAATAATGATAAGCCTAATAAGGTTACTCACAATAAAAATAATAAGGTCATATAGATCGTAACACAGTCTCGGAGGTATGGAGTGGGTTATCCTTCACCTGAAATGTTTACTTTTCATCCTGAAATGCAAGGCAAATGTTGGATCACAATAATTAGGAACCACAGTTTCCACAAACCCCTTCACTCGATTGGGATGTTCTCCTTTTTTTGGATGGTAAGGGCAGTGACTGTAACATCTGGGGTATTTTGCAGTATTACAGTTTTTCTCAATTGCTTAAACACATTTCTTGAAATTATGCCTCTTTTTTTTTTTTGCAAAACTCTAAACACAAATCCGCAACTTCTAACTCAATTCCCCGAACTTACTATATTCAGGTCAAAATGAAGCTCTCCACTCAAAACAACTCAATCTTGCTGAAAAAAACTAACTTTGCTCTCAGACATGACACACAAACCCTCAAAAGCACACATACTACAACACAGTTTTACACACTAATGAGATCAATTCAAAACAATACTACGAAAATGGTAATAAGTGTTGCTTGGAAAAAAAAAAAAAAAAAAAAAAAAAAAATCACATGATGAACAACAAATATATGTGTAAGCTAGTTAAGGATTGATCCGGAGACGCTGGATCCATTCGCAACAACTTTATTAATACAGACTGTGTCAACAGGCGGGGTACAACAACGGCGGACAGGTGTGGTGAAGATAATCCAAATGGGGAAACGATAGTCCATGCAAAGGGTCGGGGCCGGCGGCAGACAAAGGGAATAATCCGAGGCAATAGCGTAGGTCGATACAGGGCAGGCAGCAGAGGTTCACACACACGTACAACAGTCCGGTCGGCAACGAGAAAACAGTCCGAAAGAACGCTCAGGATCGCTAGCATAACTAAGACGAAACTTCGCGAGGAAACGCCGATCGAGGCGCACCTGAAATGGCCGACAAGCGGAGGTGAACCGGGAAGACCCGGAACCGGAAGTCAGCGCTCAGGTACGGGGTTGATGGGAAATGTAGTGTTAGTATTCCGGGGAGGGTTCCCGCTGGCGGCGGTCAGAGGGAGCCACAGAGACCGCGCCTGTAACAGAGCCCCCCCCCTGCGAGCGCCTCCTGGCGCGAGGAGGTGGGCGACGCCGGGGCCTACCTCTACCACGGGGGGCTGGTCGATCTGGGTGGGTCGCATGAAAGTCGGCGGTGAGGGAGGGATCTAAGATGTCCTCGGCAGGCACCCAAGACCTCTCCTCAGGTCCGAAGCCCTCCCAGTCGACCAAATACTGGAGGCGGCCTCCCCGGCGCCGAGAGTCCAGGAGGATATTGACCCGGTAGGCCTCCTCGCCGTCGATGATTAGGGGGGGCGGCTCCTGCGGGGCGGTCTCCTCTAGGTTCTCCACTCCTTCCGGATCACCAGCGGGCTTTAACAGGGACACATGAAAGGTGGGTGAGATACGATATTCAGATGGTAAATCTAAACGAAATGAAACTGGGGTAATTTGTCTGGTAATTCTGAAAGGACCCACGTACCTGGGGCTGAGCTTCTTGCAAGGTAAGCGAAGGCGAAGGTCCCGGGTCGAAAGCCACACCCACTGGCCCGGTTCATAGGTGGGATTGGGTCGACGCTTGCGGTCGGCCTGGGTCTGTGTGCGCCGGACAGCTCTTTGAAGGTGGACATGGGCCTGGTTCCAGGTCTCCTCGCAGCGCTGAAACCAGGAGTTGACCGCAGGGAGCTCTGAGGGTTCTCCTGACCAGGGGAACAAGGGTGGCTGATACCCCAAGACGCACTGAAAGGGCGTAAGGTTGGTGGAGGGCTTACGTAATGAGTTTTGAGCGTATTCTGCCCACAGAAGAAAGCGACTCCAGTCCTCCTGGTGGTCTCGGCAGTATGAGCGTAAGAAGCGTGTCAATTCCTGATTCAACCTCTCGGCCTGGCCGTTGGACTGAGGGTGGTACCCCGAGGTGAGGCTGATGTTAACGCCGAGAAGGTTGAAGAAGCTCCTCCAGAGGCGCGAGGTGAATTGGGGACCTCGATCCGAGACAATTTCCTCTGGTAGGCCGTAATACCGGAAGACAGTGTTGCAAAGGGCCTCCGCCGTCTCCATGGCGGTGGGCAGTTTGGGTAACGGGATGAGACGGCAGCCCTTGGAGAAACGGTCGATGACAGTGAGGATGGTAGTGTGACCGTTGGAGGAGGGGAGATCAGTGACAAAGTCTACTGCAATATGTGACCATGGACGCCTCGGTATCGGTAGGGGTTGTAGGAGACCGGCTGGCAATTGACGAGGTGTCTTGGCCATATTGCATATGGAACAGTTCCTGATGAAGGTGATTGTGTCGGGGCGTATGGACGGCCACCAGAACCGGTTGCTTAGTAGGTTTAGGGTGGCCTCGATGCCGGGGTGACCTGAGCTGGGCGTGGAGTGGGTTAGGGATAGCACACGGGAGCGTAGGGCGAGGGGGACATATGTGAGGCGGTCCGGGCAGTTAGCGGGAGTGGGATCCTGAGTGAGGGCCTCAGATATTTCGGTCATAATATCCCATGCCACAGGTGCCACGATGACTGAGGAGGGTAGGATGGTCCCAGGGGAAGGAGGAGAGATGTCGGGATCGTGAATGCGGGAGAGCGCATCCGCCTTGGTATTCTGGGAACCAGGCCGGTAGGTGACCTGGAACTGGAATCGAGTAAAGAACAATGCCCACCGGGCCTGGCGGTGGTTGAGGACTCTGGCTGAGCGAAGGTATTCCAAGTTTTTGTGATCTGTGAGTACGGTAAAAGGATGTAGAGCCCCCTCGAGCCAGTGCCGCCACTCCTCCAGAGCAAGTTTTATGGCCAGCAGCTCTCGGTTGCCCACATCGTAGTTTCTCTCTGCGGGTGTGAGTTTGTGGGAGAAGTAGGCGCAGGGGTAGGTCTTGGGAGGTTGGCCCTGTCGCTGCGAGAGAACAGCCCCTACGCCAGTGCTGGAAGCGTCAACCTCTACCAGGAAAGGAATGTTAGGGTCCGGGTGGTGAAGGATAGGTGCCGTGGTGAACCGCTGTCGGAGATCAGCGAAGGCCTGGTGGGCTGTGGAAGACCAGGAGAGACGAGAGTTGCCCTTCTTTACCATAGCTGTGAGGGGAGCAGCCACGGAGCTGAAACCTCGGATAAAGCGGCGGTAGAAATTGGCAAACCCTAGGAATCGTTGGAGTTCCTTGAGGGTTGAGGGGCGTGGCCAGCTACGAACGGCGTTAACCTTGCTCTCATCCATGGCGATCCCCTCGGGGCTGATGACATAGCCCAGGAAAGCTATCCTTTCCTGATGAAATTCACATTTCTCTTCTTTAGCGTAAAGCTGGTGCTGGATGAGTCGTAGTAGCACTGCCCTGACGTGCTGGACGTGTTCACTGTAGGAGCTGGAGTAGATGAGTATGTCGTCAATATAGACTATCACCCAGCGGTTCAGCATGTCTCGGAAAACCTCATTCACGAAGGCCTGAAAGTAGGAAGGACTGTTGGCTAGTCCGAAGGGCATAACCCGATATTCGTAGTGCCCAGACGCGGTTGAGAAGGCCGTCTTCCACTCGTCTCCCTCACGTATGCGGATAAGGTTGTACGCCGATCGTAAGTCCAATTTGGTGTAAAACCTTGCCGTGCGAAGCTGTTCCAGTGCTGGTGGGACGAGCGGGAGGGGATATCGGTATTTGACGGTGATGTCATTGAGTGGGCGGTAGTCTATGCAGGGACGGAGACCCCCGTCCTTCTTCTTGACGAAGAAGAAGCCGGCCGAGGCTGGCGAGGTGGAGGGTCTAATGAAACCCTTTGCGAGCTCCTCCCTGATGTAAGTGTTCATGGCCT
This sequence comes from Cirrhinus mrigala, assembly GCA_036247105.1. NCBI lineage: Eukaryota > Metazoa > Chordata > Actinopteri > Cypriniformes > Cyprinidae > Cirrhinus > Cirrhinus mrigala. Next base: position 30,971,256 of record CM070029.1, read on the forward strand.
CGGTCTCGGGTTGTGAGAGGGGGTAGATCCGTCCCCGTGGTGGAGCGGAACCAGGAACTAGGTCGATGGCGCAGTCCCCGGGTCGATGAGGTGGCAGAAGGGTGGCTTTAGTTCGGCTGAAGGCCTCGAGGAGGTCCCGATACTCAGCCGGGATGGAGCTCTCAGGGACTGGTGGCACTGGTGGAGTGGTGGGTTCAGTGGCAGGTTGACGGCAGTGCTGCTGACAGTGAGGTGACCAGTGAGTGATGATGCCCTGGGCCCAGGAGATGTTGGGTTCGTGATGATTGAGCCAGGGGTAGCCCAAAATGATAGGTGATTGGGGTGACGAAATGAGGAAGAACCGGATTCTTTCCTGATGCGAAGGCTCGACGAGCAGGGTGAGGTCGTTGGTGGTGCTGAGGATCTGTCCTGAGCCTAACGGTCGCCCGTCGATGGCGGCCACTGCCAGGGGAGAAGCACAAGGAAGAATGGGTAAGTGCTTAGCTAGGGCAAAGGTGGTGTCCATGAAATTCCCTGCAGCGCCAGAATCTATTAGAGCAGTGGTTTTAATTGTAATTCCCTCAGACTGGATGGTAACAGGTAATTCACACCGACTAAGACGAGATGAATCCCTACTCACCGAGGTGGGTGGACGAGGAGGTCGAGTGGGGCAGTTGGCTCGAATGTGTCCGGGCAGACCACAGTAGAGGCACAGATTCCCTCGCAAACGTCTCTCCCTCTCCTCCAGGGTCAACTTAGTAGCTCCCAGTTGCATGGGTTCGGGAGTCTCCTGGGTGGTGGGTACCGGTAGGGACACAGAGGTGGACGGTCGGCTGGTCTTACGTGCTCGCAGGATGCTGTCGACACGGATGGAAAGGTCGATATACTGGTTAAGGGAGAGATCCTCGTCCCTGCAGGCCAGCTCTACCTGAAGGTCTGGGCGAAGGCCCCGGCGGTAATGCAGCTTGAGAGGGCCGTCGTTCCATCCACTCTGTGCTGCGAGGGTCCGAAACTCCAGAGCGTACTCCGCTGCGGTGCGGCGACCCTGCCGTAACTGGTAGATCTGTTCACCCGCCTCTCCGCTCTCAGAACTGGGCTGAAACACCGCTTTGAATTGTTGGAGAAAGGCAGCGAAGGAGGGGAAGGCGGGGCGGTCCAGGTTCCAAACAGCAGTGGCCCATTCCAGCGCCTTCCCAGTGAGGAGTGAGCACACAAAAGCAATTTTGCCCTCCTCCGTGGGGTACAGATGCGGCTGCTGGTTCACGAAGAGCGTACATTGTAAAAGGAACCCCTTGCATCGGGCCGCTGTACCGTCAAACTTCTCAGGAAACGCAAGTCGCGGGCTGGCGGTAACAGCTTGAACTCCCGCTGGAGGTGGTGTGGCGGCGGGAGGTGTAGCGGATGGAGCGGTTACCTGAAGTCCCTGAAGAGCCTGGACGAGCTGTTCCGTGAGGTTAGTGAGATGTTGCAACTGCTGTCGGTGGTCCGACAGGGCGGATGCTTGAGCGGAGAGCTCGGATGTGATCTGGTCGACTGTTGCTGGATCCATAGGTGGCGAAGTTTTCTGTAAGCTAGTTAAGGATTGATCCGGAGACGCTGGATCCATTCGCAACAACTTTATTAATACAGACTGTGTCAACAGGCGGGGTACAACAACGGCGGACAGGTGTGGTGAAGATAATCCAAATGGGGAAACGATAGTCCATGCAAAGGGTCGGGGCCGGCGGCAGACAAAGGGAATAATCCGAGGCAATAGCGTAGGTCGATACAGGGCAGGCAGCAGAGGTTCACACACACGTACAACAGTCCGGTCGGCAACGAGAAAACAGTCCGAAAGAACGCTCAGGATCGCTAGCATAACTAAGACGAAACTTCGCGAGGAAACGCCGATCGAGGCGCACCTGAAATGGCCGACAAGCGGAGGTGAACCGGGAAGACCCGGAACCGGAAGTCAGCGCTCAGGTACGGGGTTGATGGGAAATGTAGTGTTAGTATTCCGGGGAGGGTTCCCGCTGGCGGCGGTCAGAGGGAGCCACAGAGACCGCGCCTGTAACAATATGCATTTGCAAGTGTTTTAATCCTTAATTTATTGTACTGTAGCGTACAGCACAAAACAGCAAGTAACAACAAATAACAACAAACAATTATTCTGCCCCAGCATCCTGTCTTTGGTCCTCAACATCACAGACTAAATTGGCCCTGGACAGGCAGCGGGGGTAAAATCCTCTTGCATGCCTGATCCAACCCTGGCACACATCAACTAAAATATATTAGACTGCTTGTTTTCTTGCCCTTGTCCTTTCTGTGTCTCTTCCATGTTGTTGCCATCATCCTCCTTCTCCTCCTCTTCGAAATTACACATTATGGTATGCAGGATATTGATTGAAAAAGAACGGATAGGATTCACAGTTACACTTTACTAGTGGTCTGACAAATAAAAATATAAAGATTAAAAAAAAAAGAAGAAATGAAAATATGTTACAAAGTCATTGTGAAATAAAAAAGAAAAAGAAATACAGTACTGTGCAAAAGTTTTAGGCCACTAGTATTTTCACCAATAAAAAAAAAATGGTTTTAAGTCAGTTATTTCTATCTTTTGCTGTAGTGTGTGTCAGTAGGAAATATCAGTTTACATTTCTAAACATTCATTTTGCCATTAATTGTAATAATCCAGTGAGATTTTTGTTTGCACAAGGAGTCAGAACAAACCAAGACAGACTAATTCCAGAAGAACTGTGGCAACATCTCCAAGATGCTTCATGAAACCTGCAAAGTACTGTTAAAAGTTTTAGGCACTTGTGTAAAAATGCTGTAAAATGAGGACGCTGTCAAAAATAATGCCATGAATATATTTTATTTATCAATTAACTTCTATTAACTAAATTAAATAAACATTTGGTGAACCATATTTGCATTTAAAAGAGCTTTTGCCCTAGGTACATTTGTGCACAAGTTTTCAGGTAGCTTTGCATGTAGGTTTCTTGAAGCATCTTGGAGATGTTGCCACAGTTCTTCTGTATTTAGTCTTTCTCAGTTTGTTGTGTTTCCTCATGTCATTCCAGACAGACTGGATGATGATGAGATCCGATCTCTGTGTGGTGCACTGGCTGTTGTCAGACTTGTGCAAACAAAAATCTCACTGGATTGTTACAATTAATGGCAAAATGAATGTTTAGAAATGTAAACTGATACTTCCTACTGACACACAGTACTGTATGTGCAAAGGCGAAAATATAAATTAGAAATTCCACTGTTTGTAACTTGTGTTGTCCTCTGTCTATATATGCTTTCCAATTGAAGGCTCATGAGATGTTGAGATGTGTCACACACACACACACAGAGGAGACGAGAGGTGAGTGACAGTTGAACCCAGCGTTTTATTGAACAGATCGTTGAACACACAGAGTTGAGATGAATGGTAAATAAATAGCTTAGCTGACAGTCCTTGTGAAAGTGAGCAGGCGATAGTCCGGTATTTGAGAGCCACGCAGGATCCAAGGAGCACAGGAAAGTACAACAGAGAGAATAGCATCTGACCAGGAGCTAATGTCACAGGGTGCAAACAGTAGACCCGACAAGAGGAGAATGCCAAACAGTCCTTTATATAGGGTGTGGCTAATGGAGATCAGGTGCAAGTGATTAGAACTCAGGTGTTGATGAACGGGTGGGTGGTGCTCCGGATGACGTGGCAGGTGAAGGTGGCTGTGGTGAATGCCTGACAAGATGTACCTTTGAGCTATTTCAAAGAACTGCTTTATCATTGGTTGATCTGTCTCTACATTAGTGAAAGTCAATATTCACTTGAACATTTCATGGCAAATTTACAAAAAGTCTAATAGAAATGTGTAGAATATGCTTGACAGTTTATGAAAACTAGATCAAAAATTTAGCACTTACTGTAAAGACATATACGATGAGCTAATGACTTGATGTTTTGAGGGGTAAGACTATAGCACAGAGAACTATATACATGTAATACATTTTACAGTTTTTCACAGTTGCTAAAACACTAAACCCCAATCTTTAAACCAAATTTTCAATAGCCTAAACCAATTTGTCAAATAAATCACTCTTTCTGCAAAACCTTAAACAAGTTTAGGCAGTTTAGACACTGTTTTCATATCTCATGCACGATTTTGCAAAACTTTAAACACATTCTCACTCACTAAGACAAAGTTTGCTCTATGATGAACTTGTGATGCAAAACCCTAAACATAAAAAGCAAAAGTTATGCACAGCTGCAACACGGCTGTCATTGTTTACACACAATAATTCAAAAATTTTCACACTTGTTTCTAAATATTTAAATATACAAAATATCAGCCAGATGAAAGTGCACAGAAGGCACAGGTGCATAGAAATAGAAATCATACCTAAAGAAATACCTAAATTTGGTGAATATACAAAAAAAAAGGAAAAATACACACACTTATGTATGAGTATATATATAGATATATATAGTATGAGTATATATATAGATATAGATAGATAGATATATATGTACACACACATATATGTACGTGCATACACACACAGACATATATATATATATATATATATATACATACATATGTGTGTATTTTTCCTTTTTTTTTTTTTTGGTATATTTACCAAACTTAGGTGTGATTTCTTTTGAGTGTGTGTATGTTTTTGAGTGTGTGTATGTTTATGTATCTTTTTTTTATCGCTAAATAAAATTACCATATACAGTAAACATTCTTTTTTTTGTAACTACATGCACTGGACACTGTGTTCTCCATTTTTTGATGTAGTGTCTAATGAATGATCTGTAGTGCCTATACTATTGACTAATGTGTGTGTAATTTGAAAGCTTTGTTTGATTTTGAGTACAGGTGAAATGGTTTTGAAGCGATTGTTTGATTTTGCCAGAAGAGTCAGGGGTTCTGTGAATTTAGTTTGAATATTTGGATTTGTGTTTAAGGTTTTGAGAAAATGAGTGATGGTTTCAAAAAATGTGTTTTAGCATTTCAGAAAAACTGTAAGCAACATGATAATGTAGGCAAATCAGTTGCATGAACGTACCAAAGCAAACGCAACTTGTTGAAAAAAATTAGAAACATTTTATGATGTGCACAAGTGACTAGATGATGTGGAGGCTGAACAAGTAGTTTTGAGAATTTCATTTCTGATCTGAGAAATGCACCAAACTGTAAGCTGACTTTGGCCTTTTTATCTCCATCGAAGATTCTGATTGGTGTGTGATAAATTTTGACTCCTAGTGTTTCCACTTGGGTAACTGTGTGCTAATTGAGCTCAAACTTTGCAGACTTGAGTGAACAATATTGAATGCTAGTGCTTTCTAAATGACCACATGGTGTAAACACTGAGAAATGTAGGGATTTGTGTGTAGAGTTTTGCAGTAACAGTTCACAAAATCTCACCCATGTGTTAAAGCAGGGGAATAGTGCTTATAGTTCAGGGAAATGGGTGTGCTTTTTGAAAAATGGCATTATGGTTTTAAAATTTTAGTTCAAAAGACTGGTTACAGTGTTTTAGCAATCGAGAAAAACTGTAAACACGTATTTATACCGATTTCATCAGGCTCTGGAAATTCCTCAAAAAGAACACAAAGAATGGCATTCTCAGCTGCCATAGTTGCAACTCTTGCGTCATCAGAACAAGATGTTTAATCTCCACCGTTTCCGAGAAACGTTTTGCAACATTTTGTCGGGGCTGAACGCAAGGCTGGATGCCCGTTGACAGCAACATTAACCAAAGTTGCCCAGCAACATTGCTTAAAAAGTTGCGCCGTGTATCATCAGCCTTAGAAAAAAACCCTTTCCATTACCCCTAAACCATAACGTTTTTTAAAGTTAAGCTTCAGAATTATAATGGAAGCGTCCCACCCTCTTCCTCTAATATCTATGACGTATCAAAACGCCCTCCTCAGACAGAAATTTATTTCATGAGAAACAAGTGTTAATCTCCACCCTTATCCCTTTCTGGAAGTTGAACGCCCATGTTAACGGATTAGAGCATTCACACCAGTGGCGGCGCAGCAGCGCGTAGCAGGAGCAGAGCAGAAGCGTCAGTGCAGCGATCGTTTCGGCCCCGAGTCTATTTTTGCTGCGCCGCTTACGCTCGCTTTCAGTGGCAATGTATTGATTATGGCCAAAATACACAGGAAAAAGTAGCAGTTTTACCCCAAAAAGTACATTGATGATATCTACCGTGTTGTAAACACAGTATTATGCAATTAACAAGATAAAAAAAAAATTCCCGAACTTCCAAAACAAGTTTAATTAATTTATACTGTTGTTTTTTTTTCTGACGCCTATCTATATAGCCTATATTTATTATTACAACTACATGTTGCCATATGAACAGGTGTCATGCTGACATCATGATGACACTTGTAAACAAACGCACGTGTCACAGGCGAGTTTTCAGAGTGCAGCTGCCAAGAAGACCATCATGGACGATACTCGTCTCGTCGTAGAAGTTGAGAAACATACAGTCATTTATGATCCTCAGCATTTGCTGTATAAAGACTTGCAGGCGAAGGAAAAAGCATGGAAGGAAGTTGTAGTATCTCTTGGTGTAGATGGTAAGTCATTTTCAGTTCGGTTCAGATGCGCGCTGCAAACGCTGCCGATGTGAAAGCAAAATGGTTGCGTGCTGCTTCTGCTCTGCTTACGTCCTACATAATATTAGGCTTACAGTGGATAGAACAAAGCAATAAAAACAATGTAGTAGTTGCATCTGATAGTCTCTCTGTTCTCAGTAGTATAAGATCTGGGAAATCATGCAGACTTGATATTTTAAATGAAGTATATCAAGCTATACAAAGGTTACATAAAAAAGGTTTTAATGTATCATTCCTGCACATGTTGGTGTGAAAGGAAATGAAGAAGTTGACTTATTGGCAAAACAGTCTCTCAAATCACAAACAGTAGACTTGGAGATTGCATTAAGTAAAGCTGAAGCTAAAGCAATAATTAAAGTGCATACACAAAGGATACGGCAGGAAAATTGGAATATTAATGACACAGGAAGGCATCTGTATAACATTCAAAGTACAGTTGGAGGGGGAAGAGATTTGGGAAGAAATCAAAGGGAAGAAATGGTCATAACCCGTATTAGAACAGGACGTACAGGACTCAATAAAACACTTCATATAATAGGTAAACACACAAATGGATTGTGTATACACTGTAATCAACTTGAATCTGTACAGCATGTGATAATAGAATGTCATGCATATGAAAATGAAAGGAAATTATTAAGAGATGCATGTAAAAAAATATAAATTAAAATTTCAATTGGAAAATATACTTGGAGCAGTTATATGCACAGTTAATCACATTCCTGAAAGAGACGGGTCTGTTTAAAAGAATATAAAGGTTTTTTTTTGTTGTTTGTTTTTTTTTGTGGTTTTTTTTTGGTTTTAGTTTGTCTGCCAAACGCTTGTTCCACACTCCAGTCCAGCAGGTGGTGGTAAAGCACCTATCAGTTGGTTTGCCAACCGCCATAATAGTGATGGGAAGTTTGGATCATTTTACAGACTCGGACCTTTGAGTCTCGTTCAGCAAAATGAACGAATCTTTTTTTCGAGTCATTTCGTTCATTTAGCAAAATATAATTTAAATGTTACGTGTTGGCTCCCTAACACATCGACTGCTTACACAACCGTTGATCACACTACAAACAAGACAAAACTATAATGCTATAAGAAACAGAAAAGATTAATTCATTGTTTACCTGGGTCTTTAGTCTATGATTAGCTCACCTCGCTTATTCTCTGACAAGTTATCGGGTTCGAGTTGTTCGTTCATCACGTGACAGCCCCTTAAGCTTAACCTATGCAGTCTGAGCCGGAAAGAGAATTGATTAGTTCATCTTTTGAGTCTTCGGGTTCGAGTCGTTTGTTCATCACGTGACAGACCCATAAGATGAACGAACGACTCCAAAAACCCGGAGACTCGAAACAGGTGAACTAATTCCAGTACAGAACCTAATAGGATGTTGCACATGCGCGACTGAACGAATCACTCCCCGAGACAACTCGTTCGTCCCGAGTCACATTAAAGATTCGTTCAAAATGAACGAATCGTTCAAGAACGATTCACGCCATGCATACGCCCCAGTGGAACTTTTAACGCACCCTCAAAGGAAACTGAGATATAGCGCCACCAATTGGGCCATTTATGCAATTTGACCTGTTACTGAATTGTCATTATTGTCAAGTTCATGGGTCCATAACTTCAAAATGCTACCGTGGAAATTATTGTAATTTTGTATGATGATAGTCAAGAGCATTGGAAATAAGCCCCCAGTGGAATTTTTAACGCACCCTCAAAGGAAGCTGAGATATAGCGCCACCAATCGGGCCATTAATGCAATTTGACCTGTTACTGAATTGTCATATTTGTCAAATTCATAGGTACGTAACTTCAAAATGCTACCGTAAAAATTATTGTAATTTTGTATGGTGATAGCCAGGTGGCTTGGGAACAAGGCCCCAGTGGAATTTCTAACGCACCCTGAAAGGCAGCTGAGATATAGCGCCACCAATTGGGCCAATAATGCAATTTGACCTGTTACTGAATTGTCATATCTGTCAAGTTCATGGGTCCATAACTTCAATATGCTACTGTAGAAATTATTGTAATTTTGTATGGTGATAGCCAGGTGGCTTGGGAACAAGGCCCCAGTGGAATTTTTAATGCACCCTCAAAGGAAGCTGAGATATAGCGCCACTAATTGGGCAAATAAAGCAATTTGACCTGTTACTGAACTGTCAAATCTGCCAAGTTCATGGGTCCATAACTTCAAAATGCTACCGTAAAAATTATTGTAATTTTGTGTGGTGATAGCCAGGTGGCTTGGGAACAAGGCCCCAGTGGAATTTTTAACGCACCCTCAAAGGAAGCTGAGATATAGCGCCACCAATTTGTCCAATAATGCAATTTGACCTGTTACTGATGTGTTATTAATGCCCATTCCACATTTACATATCATTTAATATAGGTCCATCTTTTAAAAGGTACAGTAAACACACACACACACACACACACACACACACACACACTTATATTTATATTTATATTTATATATTTGTATATATATATACAAACAAATGTGGACAATGTACATAGATATATACAGTACAGTGTACAGTAACCAACAATGCAATGGCTTAATCAGTTTAATTCACATTCATTTGTATAATGCATTTCACATCACAATTTTTTTTTTTTTTTTTCAGAACAGTTTGACAGAAAATGCTTGTTTTTTTTCTGTTACGAAACTAGAATAGTATTTATAGGAGTAGGTATCAGAAAGAACAATTGAAATCTAGTACAAATTATAGTACTTAGAAAATCTAGTAAAAATTATATTATTTACAAATACTATTTATGCATTAAGCAAACTTTAAGTGCATTTTAAAACAATGAAAACGCCATCATTTTGTATCTGGAGTCCTCGCAGGGGTACGTGTCATCTATTCACAGGTGCTGGCCCATATTAAGTCTTCCTAAGAGCCTAGATTTAAAAAAAAAAAAAAGAAATCGTTTGGCACGTTCAAAGGATGATACGTTCAATGACTAACGAATAACATAATTAGATTTCATGTTGACCGTCCGTTTACGCTCTTATCTCAGTGTTATTTACATTTAACAATCGTTTATTGTTCGTATTTGAAAAAGAGACGGTCCCTAAGTCGAGCGTGAATAAGAAGCTGACTGTGCGTTCACACCGCCGCCGGCAAAAGCGTCAAAGTGGCCGTAAGTCATTCATTTTCAATGTGAGCCGGCGGCGAGCTCCGGCGAGAAGCGGCGCGGCGCGGCGCGTTTTGGACGGTGTGGGCGTCGGGGAGAGTTGAAGTCAGGTCAACTTTATGGAATGTAGAAGACCACCCCTTGAGAGGATTCCAGAGAACGCAGTCCTGTAAAACTTTGGCTCCGACCACATTAGTTCCCAAGCAAAGACGGAAGCGTCACGTTTTCAAGGTGGAACGGATAGCGTCAATAAGAAGCTGGGAATAAGAAGCTGAATTGGCCTTGCTTGGAGCTGACATTCACCGACATAAACAAGATGGGATGTAAGGTGCTGTGTCCCAGTTTTGCTCTCCTTGCTTATCTTATGATCTGTGAACATGTCCGAGGTAAGTATCTATCTATCTATCTATCTATCTATCTATCTATCTATCTATCTATATCTATCTTATATATTTATCTATAATGAATCTATAATGATTTTTATCTTCGTTTTGTGGCTTTTGGTCTATGTGCGTCATCTAAATGCTTGTGTAAAAAATTAACCTTCATCAGATGTACAGATTTAAGACGTACATTTACAGTCTCTTTGTCGTCCGGCAATACCGTACAATAATATTCATGATACATAAACGGGGTTTGCCAGATTTTACTAGAAAAACAAACCCGTGTTTTTCCAGGACAGAGGCGTGAAGAATGTTCATTTTTTTCCCCCGCTACACACCCAATGACGCATTTAGTAAATTCCACATAAGTGTAAACAATCAGATAAACTTGTTTAATGGTTATCTCTAATAATGCCACATATAAGCATTTACAAAAACTGGTACAATGTGAAAAAATTTACCTGTCACAAGAGAACAGTGTTTTTTCTCGTCTTTTTCGTGTTGTTACAGTGGAACAGTGAAAGAAAATAATCAGAAGGACACAACACAGAGTCCTTAAAAGTGGTCTTGAAACGGATATACTTGGGATATCTCCATCCTGATAAAAATACATAATGACAGGAAACGTACATCTTATTCGGTCAATCTGACAGATGAGGATTATTTGAAACGCACCCTTTTAAATATAAAACACTCAAAAATCTATTTGAGTGACATTTGGCAAAACTAGAAGTGCTACCCATATTTTCAAAGTTCCTTAAGACAGCAGTGGATTACATATTTCCATTCTGAGAATTGTATAGTGCTGTAATATAATATTAGGAAAGGGCACTTTGTGAGTTCACTAAGCAAACTGTACACAAGTCTATAGCCTAGTAGAGTAATGTTGATACTAGCAAAACTAATAATGCTTTGCAAACAGAAGAGTTTTAACTTAAAGGGGTCGTTGGATGCTAAATTCACCCTCTTTGTTTCAATGCCGGAGCAGGGATGTAAGACAAGAATGTCTCTGATTGAGCGATTGAGGTGTTGTGTTGCTGGATGTAATAATGAACATAGTGGTCATCATTTACTCCCCACATCTGAGCGGCTGAAGATGCAGTGGATTACGTTTGTTTGTGAAGGGAATGCGACTCCCGATCTACATATATCAGTATGTGTTTGCGCGAATCATTCGTGATCCAGCTTCACTTACAGTAGTAAGTGAGTATAAAGTTTTTTTTATGAATCTTTGCGATCGCCTTTCCTAATAATGTGCGAGTTAGCAATTTTAGAGGCTAAACGCCCTAAATGTGGCTAAAGTAAACAATCTCTCAGAGCAGCAGAGATAAAAGAGGGGCGGGGCGAACAGAGCTCATTTGCATTTATAGCAGCCTCTACCAGAATGAGATGATTTTTGCAGAGCTGATTTTGGCAAGGTAAAAAGGGTGTTGTTTTACACTACCATAGAGAATTTTTTCATTTATTATTCATAGTTTAATTATAGACTTTTATTATTCATAGTCTAATAGTCTAATTATAGACTTTTCATTAAGACCCTAAAGAATCATATCAACTTGTGGAAAATGGGCATCCAATGACCACTTTAAAGCTTGATTATCTTAATCACAGTCACAGCATACTGTTACGGTACACAGAAATAACTGAAATCTTCACTGGTATACTCACATGCTTTCAGTCATAAAAAGGACTCTGTAATAGTTGCATATGAGCCTTTCAGTTGTCCTCAGTGTGAAAAGATGGATCTCAAAGTCATCGTTGGAAAAGGTTCAAATACACAAAAATGCTGAAAAACCAAAGAATTTGCGGGACCTGAAAGATTTTTCTGAAGAACAGCAGGCAGTTCAACCATTACAGGACAAACAAGGGACTCATGAACAACTATCACTAAAAAAAAAAAAAAAAAAACGCTGTGGCAACAGGCAACAACACAGTAATAAAAATCAAGTGTATGTAAACTTTTGAACAGTTGAAAGACAAATTTATGCTGGCTTGTCTTAAAGTCTTGTTTAAAAACATAAATAGTTTGGTCAGATGTTCTAGATGTTTGCTAGGATATTCTGGGTGGTTGCTAGGCTCTTGCTATGCTGAAATCTTCACTGGTACACTCACATGCTTTCAGTCATAAAAAGGACTCTGTAATAGTTGCATATGAGCCTTTCAGTTGTCCTCAGTGTGAAAAGATGGATCTCAAAGTCATTGTTGGAAAGGGTTCAAATACACAAAAATGCTGAAAAACCAAAGAATTTGTGGGACCTGAAAGATTTTTCTGAAGAACAGCAGGAAGTTCAACCATTACAGGACAAACAAGGGACTCATGAACAACTATCACTAAAAAAAAAAAAAAAAAAAACAGCTGTGGCAACAGGCAACAACACAGTAATAAAAATCAAGTGTATGTAAACTTTTGAACAGGGTCATTTTTATCAATTCAACTATTATTTTCTCATGTGGACTATGTAAACATTTTTTATGTGAAATATCTTATTCAGGTCAGTACTAAAAAAATTATATTTTGTATGATCCCTCTTATTTTGGTAAAATAATGAACATTTTGCAGATTCTGCAAGGTGCATGTAAACTTTTGACTTCAGCTGTATATAGGCCTGCAACAATATCTTCAGGCTGTTCATTGGTGCCCTTGTAGTCAGGGGCAGATCTAGAAAATTTTTAGGGTGGCGTGGGATCTGTGAGGGGTGGCGACACCAAAGCAAGCCCCCATGCCTAGTTTTAGGGGATTTATAGTCTGACATACACAGATTTTCAAAAATATTGCATTACCATTAGGTAATCATCTATACTGTTTAGAATTAAAAATAAATAACATTTCAATATGGCACCAAGTCAGTACACAACATAAAAAAAAACCTCAACAGGTTATAAATGTTTCTGAGCTTGTATCACTAAAGAAGACATGCAGGTCTATTAAAATAACATTCTTAGATGGTATAAATTACATTTAAGTGCAAGTTTAAGAGCAAGCAACAAAAACATTTTAATTTACTAACATTAGAAAGAAATACAATAATATCAAAGCACTGAAACTAGATCCGTTTTGAAAACAATGTTTGATTTTCCGTTATTAACAGAAGTGGGAATGTCTGTTATCACCCACAACAAAATTTCGACCATCTACTCTAGCAACACCCCAGCAACTGCACAGCAAGAGCCTAGCAACCACCCAGAATATCCTAGCAAACATCTAGAACATCTGACCAAACTATTTATGTTTTTAAACAAGACTTTAAGACAAGCCAGCATAAATTTGTCTTTCAAACTTTTCAAGTTATCACAGGTGTTCTTAAATGCTTACACACAATTCAAATACACAGACGACTTTCCAGTCAGTGAACACTCATGAGATCAATAACACTATTACAAAAAAAAGATACAGATGTATAAATCAGCAATTAACTTTTGGTGGGGGGGGGGGGGGAAATGATTTTCATCTTACCACTGTAAAGTAATCTTGAGGTAGATAAAAAGCACTAGAAAAGTTCAAATACCAAAGAATTGTGTGTGAACCTGGTATGCCACAATACAGTCCAGGAACAAATGAACAAATAAATAAATAAATAATTTAGCATCCTCTGCACATTTGGCCAAATTTCATTACAGAATACAGTACTATAGTAGTTTCATGGTCTCCTGACACAATACCATATCTCTAGGCAGTCATTTCTCAGTTCTGCAAAAATGCAGTACACATAGGCCTACTGTAAAAAAAAAACAAAACAAAAAAATCAAAATTTGACAGTCACACATTTGAAGCTGTACATGTGCTACAGTTTTCTATACATATAGAGTAGTGAAATTTTCATAATCTGATGTACTGGTACTGTATACTGTAAATGTACTGTATGTGTAAGTATAAATTCCTGTGTTGATTCGTTCAGCTCTCCCCACTCTCCGTTGTTAGGATGCAGAGATTTTGATTGGTGTCTAATGTTTAACATATTTTAACTCATTATTAAACTTTTTGAGAAATGTGTCTTTGTTTTGAGAACTGAATGAATGGTTCGGGAAAATGTGGCAACTAAAATCAGTTATATTGTTAACAATCGAGAAAACTGCAATACGACTAGATTCTTACCTCTGCTATCAGTTTCCGTGATCGGCATCTCCTTATGGATTACATGTTATTGATTCACCAGATTTGGCATAAAGGCTTATATGATGAAAGTGGAGCGAGTGGTTGGAGAATCGGATCACCAAAGAATTACGCGATGAATCTCAGACATATCCGGGCGGGATTAGATTTCTCAAAGGACGAGTTAGCCGAGAAGCAGTAATTATTATCTGATTTACGAACAAATGTAAAAACAATTCGTTAATGAACTGGGCCGCGCTTTGTGTTTTTGACTCAAAAAGAACCGGTTTATAAGAGTCATTTGTTAATGAAGCCGATTACACTGGGTGCGCTGCGTCCGCGTGCAACCATCGTGAACAGTTTATTGAAAGACGTGTTTTTGCCGTTATTTTGCCTTAAACTGTCGTTGCTGCTGCTGAAAAGTAGCATATGAAACACTGCTTACATTTATGTTTTATTCTGTGATAATTCTGGGGTGGCAGGTGGGGTGGCAGAGCTTTTTCTTAGGGTGGCAATTGCCACCCCATGCCACCCCGGTAGATCCGCACCTGCTTGTAGTGCTTTATCATGACCTTAACCAGCAGATGTGTTTTTGTCCCCAGTTTCTAATTATTTATGTAACCTTAATACATTTTGCAATGGTAACAGAGATAAAACTGTATGAAAGCAACTTCAGCATATGATTTGCTAATGTTTTGTGTTTTATTTCCACAGCACAGTGTCCACAGCCATCTTTTACATCAAAAAATGTTGTGTTAAAAGCAGAGTATCTCTCAACCCGAAGTTTTCTGAATGGAGAAAGTGTAACATTTGAGTGTGTGATTGGACACAAGCCAGCTGACCCAAAAGTGTCTAAATCAATTACCTGTGTGGGAAACAAGTGGACAAATCTGGATTTCCGTTGCATAAGTATGTACTGTCATATGCTAAGTACCCTACATTTGTAAATTGTAAAATGCATTTGAACATTGTTCTTTAAAAAGTCTAATTTAGATAAAGATGTAGGGTATACGTCAATAAGTTATTAAATAGCTTAACAATGCTTAAGCAGTTCATATTCATGATTTCGCCGCTGATGACAGGAAACTTTACAGTATTACATATTTCCTCTATAAATAAGCAACAATAAAGATTATTTTTTTACAGCATTTGAGGAGCACCAATTCTAAAAAAAAAAGTCAATATTTTTTTGTACATTACAGAGAAATCGTGTGGCGCTCTTCCAAATATCGTGAATGGGAGATATGAAATGAGTGGAAATTTATTTGGTGACACAGCTAAACCGGTTTGTAACACAGGGTATGTGAAATGAGTTTCTATACACTGTTTGATGTGTGTTTTAAACCATGTGGAATTTAGATTGTTTTGTATTTGAGTATTTGGTAAGAGGAGAATCATTGCTTTCAGATACATGTTAGCGGGTCAGGAAACAACAAGGGTATGCCGAGATCAGGGATGGGATGGCCGAGATCTTCTCTGTGAACGTATGTCAGTTCTTTTATTCGAATAAAGTATAACATTGAAGAGCTCAAAACCATTCCTAATTTGTATTGTAATAATTTTTTGTGTTCTGAAAATAAATACCTATTCACTTGGATATGTTTTTCTTTTTCAGCGGTGAAATGTCCAGCACCTCCAACCATTGAAAATGGGCAACTCGTAGATGTGCCTTTGGAGAGTTATGATTATTCACAACCAGTCAGCTATAGATGTAACGGAGGATTTAGTCTTATAGGAGAATCAACAATTCATTGTTCTGAGGATGGAACCTTTAAACCAAATCCGCCAACATGTTCTGGTAATGGTAAATGTTCTGGTTATTGGTAAATGCCAGTCAACTCACTTGTGAGTTTCTTCCTGATAATGAATAAAAATATTTCGTGATCAGTACTGTTCTTTTACATAAACATTTTTTCTTTTCTTTTTTTTCCCAGGTGGGTGTCCAACACCTACAGTTTCTAATGCAAGAAGAATCGGTGGAAGATCACCCCCGTACAAAATAAGTAACTTTATTGAACACAGATGTGACGATGGCTATGTAATGGAAGGAGACAGATATATTGTGTGTAGAGAAACTGGATGGACCCCTAAACCACCACGATGCATTGGTAAGACTGAAATGATTTCTTTTATTAATGCGTGACTCTGTTCTTTCTGAAATAATTTGGCAACATTAAAGGAACGGTTCACCCACAATGGAAATTGTCATATACATGCTTGTATTGTTTGTTGAGGAAGACTTGGTGAGCTGTAGTGAGTCTAGCTGACCATCACATTCAAGAAGTACAGGATCATTTGCATCAGGTGACCATAATGCATGTGCCTTGTGTTTATCTCTGCAGGGCCTTGTAGTTCACCTCTGTTAGGAGAACATGTCACTTTAACACAGGAATTCCGCTCACAAAAAAGTTTCCCACATGGATCCAAAGTAACAGTTGAGTGTATTCCTGGATATGAGCCACTTGACTCAGTGTCTCGGTCAATTACCTGTAAGGAAACCAAGTGGTCAGAACTGCGCCTGACCTGCAAAGGTAAGTACTGTCATTAAATGTGTTGTTCCTGATCTGTTTGCCTTTATTTTTTTTGTCTAACACAGAAGATGTTTAGCAGGAATAAATGAGGCTGGGACATTTGCAGCTCCACATGACACAATTAAACCATTGAAACTGCCCATAGAAATTTTGCACTATATTCCAAGTCTTGACGGACTGTGAATATAAGTGCACACTTTAGAGTGTGAAGGGGAAGATCTCAATTTAAATTTCAGTCCTCCTGTATACCCAACGCCTTCCTCAGTTCTGATTTTTCGATGGCTTTATCAGACTCAGTGTCCTTCATTTGCCGTTACTGATAGAGTTAACAGATCACACTGAATTTTAAATATGTTGAACAATCATTATTTACGCTATGGATGGGCTTTTTTATTTATTTATTTATTTTTTAATTTTGCATTTGAATATTTGTGCTCTTAAAATGTTTAATGTTTTGTGTTTTATTTCCACAGCACAGTGTCCACAGCCATCTTTTGGATCAAAAAATGTTGTGTTAAAAGCAGAGTATCTCTCAACCCAAAGTTTCCCGAATGGAGCAAGTGTAAGATTTGAGTGTGTGATTGGACACAAGCCAGCTGACCCAAAAGCATCTAAATCAATTACCTGTGTGGGAAACCAGTGGACAAATCTGGATTTCAGTTGCATAAGTATGTACTGTCATATGCTAAGTACCCTACATTTGTAAATTGTAAAATGCATTTGAACATTGTTTTTTAAAAAGTCTAATTTAGATATTGGGAAAGATGTAGGGTATACGTCAATAAGTTATTAAAGAGCTTAACAATCCTTAAGCAGTTCATAGTGATTTCGCCACTGACGACAGGAAGCTTCACAGTATTACATATTTCCTCTTTAAATAAGCAACAATAAAGATTATTTTTCATTATTTTTAACAGCATTTGAGGAGCACTAATTATAAAAAATAAAAAAAATCAATATTTTTTTGTACATTACAGAGAAATCGTGTGGCGATCTTCCAAATATCATGAATGGGAGATATGAAATGAGTGGAAATTTATTTGGTGACGCAGCTAAACCAGTTTGTAACCCAGGGTATGTGAAATGAGTTTCTATATGCTGTTTGAAGTGTGTTTTAAACCATGTGGAATTTAGATTGTTTTGTATTTGAGTATTTGGTAAGAGGAGAATCATTGCTTTCAGATACATGTTAGCGCGTCAGGAAACAACAAGGGTATGCCGAGATCAGGGATGGGTTAGCCGAGATCCTCTCTGTGAACGTATGTCAGTTCTTTCATTTGAATGAAGTATAACATTGAAGAGCTCAAAACCATTCCTAATTTGTATTGTTGTAATTTTTTGTGTTCTGGAAATAAATACCTATTCACTTGGATATGTTTTTCTTTTTCAGCGGTGAAATGTCCAGCACCTCCAACCATTGAAAATGGGCAACTTGTAGATGTGCCTTTGGAGAGTTATGATTATTCACAAGCAGTCAGCTATAGATGTAACGGAGGATTTAGTCTTATAGGAGAATCAACAATTCATTGTTCTGAGGATGGAACCTTTAAACCAAATCCCCCAACATGTTTTGGTAAGTTATGGTTAAATGCCAGTCAACTCACTTGTGAGTTTCTTTCTGATGATGAATAAAAATATTTCATGATCAGTACTGTTCTTTTACATAAACATTTTTTCTTTTCTTTTTTTTCCCAGATGGGTGTCCAACACCTACAGTCTCTAATGGAAGAAGAATCGGCGGAAGATCACCCCCGTACAAAATAAGTCACTTTATTGAATACAGATGTGACGTTGGCTATGTAATGAAAGGAGACGCTTATATTGTGTGTAGAGAAACTGGATGGACCCCTAAACCACCACGATGCATTGGTAAGACTGAAATGATTTCTTTTATTAATGCGTGACTCTGTTCTTTCGAAATAATTTGGCAACGTTAAAGAAACGGTTCACCCACAATGGAAATTGTCATATACATGCTTGTATTGTTTGTTGAGGAAGACTTGGTGAGCTGTAGTGAGTCTAGCTGACCATCACATTCAAGAAGTACAGGATCATTTGCATCAGGTGACCATAATGCATGTGCCTTGTGTTTATCTCTGCAGGGCCTTGTAGTTCACCTGTGTTAGGAGAACATGTCACTTTAACACAGGAATTCCGCTCACAAAGAAGTTTCCCACATGGATCCAAAGTAACAGTTGAATGTATTCCTGGATATGAGCCACTTGACTCAGTGTCTCGGTCAATTACCTGTGAGGAAACCAAGTGGTCAGAACTGCGCCTGACCTGCAAAGGTAAGTACTGTCATTAAATGTGTTGTTCCTGATCTGTTTGCCTTTATTTTTTTTGTCTAACACAGATGATGTTTAGCAGGAAGTTCATGAGGCTGGGACATTTGCAGCTCCACACGACACAATTAAACCATTGAAACTGCCCATAGAAAAGTGCAACACTTTGGAGTGTGAGGGGGAAGATCTCAATTTAAATTTCAGTCCTCCTGTATACCCAACGCCTTCCTCAGTTCTGATTTTTCGATGCCTTTATCAGACTCAGTGTCCTTCATTTGCTGTTATTAATAGAGTTAACAGATAACACTGAATTGTAAATATGCTGAACAATCAT
Organism: Cirrhinus mrigala; assembly: GCA_036247105.1. Classification (NCBI taxonomy): domain Eukaryota; kingdom Metazoa; phylum Chordata; class Actinopteri; order Cypriniformes; family Cyprinidae; genus Cirrhinus; species Cirrhinus mrigala. The sequence goes on from CM070029.1 coordinate 30,990,601, forward strand.
TATTTACGCTATGGATGGGCTTTTTTATTTATTTATTTTTTAATTTTGTATTTGAATATTTGTGCTCTTAAAATGTTTAATGTTTTGTGTTTTATTTCCACAGCATAGTGTCCACAGCCATCTTTTGGATCAAAAAATGTTGTGTTAAAAGCAGAGTATCTCTCAACCCAAAGTTTCCCGAATGGAGAAAGTGTAACATTTGAGTGTGTGATTGGACACAAGCCAGCTGACCCAAAAGCATCTAAATCAATTACCTGTGTGGGAAACCAGTGGACAAATCTGGATTTCCGTTGCATAAGTATGTACTGTCATATGCTAAGTACCCTACATTTGTAAATTGTAAAATGCATTTGAACATTGTTTTTTAAAATGTCTAATTTAGATATTGGGAAAGATGTAGGGTATACGTCAATAAGTTATTAAATAGCTTAACAATCCTTAAGCAGTTCATATTCATGATTTCGCCGCTGATGACAGGAAGCTTTACAGTATTACATATTTCCTCTATAAATAAGCAACAATAAAGATTTTTTTTTTACAGCATTTGAGGAGCACCAATTCTTAAAAAAAAGTAAATATTTTTTGTACATTACAGAGAAATTGTGTGGCGCCCTTCCAAATATCATGAATGGGAGTTATGAAATGAGTGGAAATTTATTTGGTGACACAGCCAGGGGCGGATCTACCGAGGTGGCACGGGGTGGCAACTGCCACCCTAAGAAAAAGCTGTGCCACCCCTCCTGCCACCCCAGAATTATCACAGAATAAAATATAAATGTAAGCAGTGTTTCATGTGCTAATTCATTCCATTCCATAACCATTCATTCAGTACTCAAAACAAACAAACAACAAACATTTCTCAAAAAGTTTAACAATGAGTAAGTTAAACATTAAGGAGCAAAAATGATGACTTTTTTTGTGTTATTGATCTCGAGTGTTCACTGGGCAGGAAAGTCATCGTTGTATTTGAATTGTGTGTAAGAACACCTGTAATAACTAGATTGTTAAAAAACGTTAGAAAAACAAATTTATGCTGGCTTGTCTTAAAGTCTGGCTTAAAAACATGTTCTAGATGTTTGCTAAAGTGTTGTTAGTTGGTTGCTAGGATATTCTGGCTGGTTGCTAGGCTCTTGCTATGCAGTTGCTGGGGTGTTGCTAGATTATATGGTCGATAGTGTGTTATGAGTAATTACAGACATTCCGACCTCTGTTAATAACAGAAAATTGATACAGTTTCAGTGCTTTGATTTTATTTTTTTTCTAATGTTAGGAAATTAACATTAAATCGTCGACATTAACATCTTAAACTTCCACTAAAACATGATTTATACCATCTGTAGTAATTTAATAGAATCGCCTGTCTTCTTTAGTGATACAAGCTCAGAAACATTTATAACCTGTTTTAGTATATAAAGTGTTCTTATATTGTTTATTGACTTGGTGCCATGATAGATATTGAAATGTTTTTTATTTTTTTATTTTTTTATTTTAAACGGTATAAATGATTACTTAATGGTAATGCAATATTAGTAAACACAACTGTGTATGTCAGACTATAAATCCCCAAAAACTACGCATGGGAGTTTGCTTTGGTGTTGCCACCACTCATAGACCCCATGCCACCCCTTTGCCACCCTAAAATTTATTTTCTAGATCCGCCCCCTGGACACAGCTAAACCAGTTTGTAACACAGGGTATGTGAAATGAGTTTCTATACGCTGTTTGAAGTGTGTTTTAAACCATGTGGAATTTAGATTGTTTTGTATTTGAGTATTTGGTAAGAGGAGAATCATTGCTTTCAGATACATGTTAGCGGGTCAGGAAACAACAAGGGTATGCCGAGATCAGGGATGGGATAGCCGAGATCCTCTCTGTGAACGTATGTCAGTTCTTTCATTTGAATGAAGTATAACATTGAAGAGCTCAAAACCATTCCTAATTTGTATTTTATATTATATATATATATGGGTTTGGTTTATAGTTTAAGTTGATAGAGCGTTAATAGAGCGCTTCAGTTTACCGCTGATCTTCAGCTCAGCGCACGCAGCTCAAACAGCTGCGCACAACATTAATAACTATGATTGGGAATGCCGTGTATATAACATTATAATGAGAACATTATTATAATAAAACATTGTGAATTCTTTATGGGAAGAGCCAAGAGCGCGTTCACAACAGGAGCTACACATTCTGACTAGCAAGCAGTAACTGCGTCACGTTGTACATATATAAGTTGTAATATTACGTTTATGTTGTATCAGGGTTCCCGCGGGTCTTAAAAAAGTCTTCCTTTAAGCCCCGTTCACACTACACGCAACACGCAGCGACAAAGCGGCGTGATCCTATTCATTTCAATGGAGAGCTGGCGATTTCCGGCGACAAGAGCGACAGCGGCGGTCAGCGACCGTTGGCAAACGGATGGGGGCGTGTCCAGCGACGCGACAAAGTTCAGAATCTTTCAACTTTATGCAAATGAAGAGCCATTTTCGGGAGCAACAGCCAATAGGAAAGAAGACGATAGTGCTCATGTGATCATTCTCCTTTCAGCTCCAGCAGTGATGGAGAAGTTAATTCTTGCCGTTAGCAATTGTCCTGTTTTATATGACATGTCCCTGCCCACATACAGGGACATAAATTTAAAAAATGAGGCATGGAAAGGGGTGTCCGATATCGTGGGGATTCCAAGTAGGTTTTTAATCAACTAATAGGATGTAAAATTAGATATTACCTCTTAAAAAAATCAAAACCAAAATGTGTTAAATGTATGACAACAGACAAAATCATAAATGATTAGATAGCAAATAAATGTACCATATTAAAAATAATATTAACTGCATTAAAATGAATTGTAACCTGCTTGTCTTTGTTTCTGAAGTTGCTTTGGATAAAAACGTCTGCTAAATGATTAAATGTTAATGTAACGTAAATGTAATTGTATAGAAACACTACGGTTTATGGTTTACACTCCATACTCGCATACACAATGTATAAAATATATTTAATTGTTATGTATACTACATAAATTAATGCAATTATATTAATACTGTAGTAATGCACTGTGTACGTAAACAAACTTTATATCAATACAATAGGCTATATGTATTCATGTATTCAGTGCGATATAGGCTACTGTATGTACAGTATACATTTTAGAGTGAATATACACACACACACATACATATATATACATTGCATATTTATATATATAAATGTATATAAACAATACATACTATGTATTCTCATTACATTTGATCATAAATTGTCATAAATGGTAATAACAGAAATATTTATCTTGTGTGTGTGTGTAAAAACTATTTTTCCCTTATATTAGTTGAAGAAAAAAATGGAAAAACCTTTGTGATATATATAGAAGAAAGTTAAACAAAATAAAAGAAAGAAAAAGTTCATGGGTCCATAACTTCAATATGCTACTGTAGAAATTATTGTAATTTTGTATGGTGATAGCCAGGTGGCTTGGGAACAAGGCCCCAGTGGAATTTTTAATGCACCCTCAAAGGAAGCTGAGATATAGCGCCACAAATTGGGCCAATAAAGCAATTTGACCTGTTACTGAATTGTCAAATCTGCCAAGTTCATGGGTCCATAACTTCAAAATGCTACTGTAGAAATTATTGTAATTTTGTGTGGTGATAGCCAGGTGGCTTGGGAACAAGGCCCCAGTGGAATTTTTAACGCACCCTCAATAGGTCCATCTTTTAAAAGGTACAGTAAACACACACACACACACTCACATATATTTATATTTATATATTTGTATATATATATACAAACAAATGTGGACAATGTACATAGATATATACAGTACAGTGTACAGTAACCAACAATGCATTTAATTCACATTCATTTGTATAATGCATTTCACATCACAACTTTTTCTTTTTTTTTTTTTCAGAACAGTTTGACAGAAAATGCTTGTTTTTTTTTTCTGTTACGAAACCAGAATAGTATTTATAGGAGTAGGTATCAGAAAGAACAATTGAAATCTAGTACAAATTATAGTACTTAGAAAATCTAGTAAAAATTATATTATTTACAAATACTATTTATGCATTAAGCAAACTTTAAGTGCATTTTAAAACAATGAAAACGCCATCATTTTGTATCTGGAGTCCTCGCAGGGGTACGTGTCATCTATTCACAGGTGCTGGCCCATATTAAGTCTTCCTAAGAGCCTAGATTTAAAAAAAAAAAAAAATGAAATCGTTTGGCACGTTCAAAGGATGATACGTTCAATGACTAACGAATAACATAATTAGATTTCATGTTGACCGTCCGTTTACGCTCTTATCTCAGTGTTATTTACATTTAACAATCGTTTATTGTTCGTATTTGAAAAAGAGACGGTCCCTAAGTCGAGCGTGAATAAGAAGCTGACTGTGCGTTCACACCGCCGCCGGCAAAAGCGTCAAAGTGGCCGTAAGTCATTCATTTTCAATGTGAGCCGGCGGCGAGCTCCGGCGAGAAGCGGCGCGGCGCGGCGCGTTTTGGACGGTGTGGGCGTCGGGGAGAGTTGAAGTCAGGTCAACTTTATGGAATGTAGAAGACCACCCCTTGAGAGGATTCCAGAGAACGCAGTCCTGTAAAACTTTGGCTCCGACCACATTAGTTCCCAAGCAAAGACGGAAGCGTCACGTTTTCAAGGTGGAACGGATAGCGTCAATAAGAAGCTGGGAATAAGAAGCTGAATTGGCCTTGCTTGGAGCTGACATTCACCGACATAAACAAGATGGGATGTAAGGTGCTGTGTCCCAGTTTTGCTCTCCTTGCTTATCTTATGATCTGTGAACATGTCCGAGGTAAGTATCTATCTATCTATCTATCTATCTATATCTATCTTATATATTTATCTATAATGAATCTATAATGATTTTTATCTTCGTTTTGTGGCTTTTGGTCTATGTGCGTCATCTAAATGCTTGTGTAAAAAATTAACCTTCATCAGATGTACAGATTTAAGACGTACATTTACAGTCTCTTTGTCGTCCGGCAATACCGTACAATAATATTCATGATACATAAACGGGGTTTGCCAGATTTTACTAGAAAAACAAACCCGTGTTTTTCCAGGACAGAGGCGTGAAGAATGTTCATTTTTTTCCCCCGCTACACACCCAATGACGCATTTAGTAAATTCCACATAAGTGTAAACAATCAGATAAACTTGTTTAATGGTTATCTCTAATAATGCCACAAATAAGCATTTACAAAAACTGGTACAATGTGAAAAAATGTACCTGTCACAAGAGAACAGTGTTTTTTCTCGTCTTTTTCGTGTTGTTACAGTGGAACAGTGAAAGAAAATAATCAGAAGGACACAACACAGAGTCCTTAAAAGTGGTCTTGAAACGGATATACTTGGGATATCTCCATCCTGATAAAAATACAGAATGACAGGAAACGTACATCTTATTCGGTCAATCTGACAGATAAGGATTATTTGAAACGCACCCTTTTAAATATAAAACACTCAAAAATCTATTTGAGTGACATTTGGCAAAACTAGAAGTGCTACCCATATTTTCAAAGTTCCTTAAGACAGCGGTGGATTACATATTTCCATTCTGAGAATTGTATAGTGCTGTAATATAATATTAGGAAAGGGCACTTTGTGAGTTCACTAAGCAAACTGTACACAAGTCTATAGCCTAGTAGAGTAATGTTGATACTAGCAAAACTAATAATGCTTTGCAAACAGAAGAGTTTTAACTTAAAGGGGTCGTGGATTACGTTTGTTTGTGAAGGGAATGCGACTCCCTATCTACATATATCAGTATGTGTTTGCGCGAATCATTCGTGATCCAGCTTCACTTACAGCAGTAAGTGAGTATAAAGTTTTTTTTATGAATCTTTGCGATCCCCTTTCCTAATAATGTGCTAGTTAGCAATTTTAGCGGCTAAACGCCCTAAATGTGGCTAAAGTAAACAATCTCTCAGAGCTGCAGAGATAAAAGAGGGGCGGGGCGAACAGAGCTCATTTGCATTTATAGCAGCCTCTACCAGAATGAGATGATTTTTGCAAAGCTGATTTTGGCAAGGTAAAAAGGGTGTTGTTTTACACTACCATAGAGAATTTTTAAACAAAGTATATTATAGACTTTTCATTAAGACCCTAAAGAATCATATCAACTTGTGGAAAATGGGCATCCAATGACCACTTTAAAGCTTGATTATCTTAATCACAGTCACAGCATACTGTTACGGTACACAGAAATAACTGAAATCTTCACTGGTATACTCACATGCTTTCAGTCATAAAAAGGACTCTGTAATAGTTGCATATGAGCCTTTCAGTTGTCCTCAGTGTGAAAAGATGGATCTCAAAGTCATTGTTGGAAAGGGTTCAAATACACAAAAATGCTGAAAAACCAAAGAATTTGTGGGACCTGAAAGATTTTTCTGAAGAACAGCAGGCAGTTCAACCATTACAGGACAAACAAGGGACTCATGAACAACTATCACTAAAGAAAACAAAAAAAAAAACAAAACAAAAAAAACGCTGTGGCAACAGGCAACAACACAGTAATAAAAATCAAGTGTATGTAAACTTTTGAACAGTTGAAAGACAAATTTATGCTGGCTTGTCTTAAAGTCTTGTTTAAAAACATAAATAGTTTGGTCAGATGTTCTAGATGTTTGCTAGGATATTCTGGGTGGTTGCTAGGCTCTTGCTATGCTGAAATCTTCACTGGTACACTCACATGCTTTCAGTCATAAAAAGGACTCTGTAATAGTTGCATATGAGCTTTTCATTTTACCACTGTAAAGTAATCTTGAGGTAGATAAAAAGCACTAGAAAAGTTCAAATACCAAAGAATTGTGTATGAACCTGGTATGCCACAATACAGTCCAGGAACAAACAAACAAACAAATAAATAGGGATGGGTATCGTTAAGGTTTTAACGGTATTACTACTTCTATCGATGCCACTTATCGATACGGCACTTTAACGGTACTCTTATCGGTACTTTTGTTGTGTTTTTTAATTAAAACACCGAAACAAATAGAGAACAGAAATAACACTTTATTTTTTTAAATGTAAAATAATTATCTATAGCTTAGCAAACACCAATGTTTGAGCAAATATCTATTACACAAACAAAACCAATGATTGTAAAACAAATAAATAAACACAATTTTCTTGTAAATGAATATACAGTGATTTAAAGGAACATAGTTGGAGCATGCAGGTAGGCTGCAAAAGAAGGTTTGTGTTTTGCTTGGACCAGATGCAGGAAGAGTGGGTTTGTTCACTGTAATTGCAGCTTTAACAGAAAAAAAAAAAAAAAAAACTAAGTTGCAAAATGCAGCTAAACAATCATCTGTGGCTAATGTTTATGTTTTATCATGAACACATTCACATAAATTAGTTAACTGTGTTTGGGATTAAAAGTAATACAGGTTTGGAACCTGTTGCAATGTACACTAAATTGAATGTATTTAATCACTACAAATTAATTTTTAAGTGAGCTCTGCTTTATAATTTCTTAGCATAGTTTATTATTATTTATCTATTTGTAAAAGCAGTACTATAAAGGCATTTTAATGTTTAATATTTATTTAGGCTACTGCATAAAAAAATACTCTACATGTGCTATATGTAACTGAATGTGTGTTCATTAAATTATTAACATTATAATACTGATTTAGAGAGACCTTATGAGATGTTTATGTCGTTATTTTAACATAGCATACATACCTGAGGAGGCGGATGATGAAGTAGAAGCTAGGCAGTCAAAAACTTTTTCATTTCTCTATCTGCACATAATGCACTTTGGCTAGATGTTTTGATAAATTGCTTGTGTTTCCGCCGCTACAAGCAAAAATCTTGTTGCACTTGTTGCTACGAGCATTGTCCGTGTTCACACGGGTAAAATGTAACCATACTTGGATCGTTTGGCTCTCTCCGCCATCGTCACTCCATAAGCGCGAGCTCTCTCGTGTTGTGTGCGCACGAGCTCTGTGTACTGCGGAACAGACTACATTTCGTGCGTGAGATTGCAAATAACTGCAGTGCAGGCGAATAACGAATATTATCGCAAATTACAAAAGGCTGGTCAGGTGAAATATGCTAGGTAATGTTTATTTAGCAATAACAAATAGGAAATTTATTTTTTAAATTTCTCCAGTACAGACAGAAGAACCGTTAACGTCAGAGCTTATCCATACTTCGGTCTTTTATAATTAGGCACCGGCCCGAGTACCGGGTTTCGGTACCCATCCCTACAAATAAATAAATAAATAATTTAGCATCCTCTGCACATTTGGCCAAATTTCATTACAGAATACAGTACTATAGTAGTTTCATGGTCTCCTGACACAATACCATATCTCTAGGCAGCCATTTCTCAGTTCTGCAAAAATGCAGTGCACATAGGCCTACTGTAAAAAAAAAAAATAAATAAAAAAAAAGGTTACAAATCGAAATTTGACAGTCACACATTTGAAGCTGTACATGTGCTACAGTTTACTGTACATATGGAGTAGTGAAATTTCCATAATCTGATGTACTGGTACTGTATACTGTAAATGTACTGTATGTGTAAGTATAAATTCCTGTGTTGATTCGTTCAGTCAAGTCAAAGTCAAAGTCAAAGTCAACTTTATTGTCAATTTTGCCATATGTGCCAGACATACAGAGAATTGAAATTGCGTTACTCTCAGACCCTAGGTGCATACACGTAACATTAAATACAAAAAGTACAATTTTAAAGATGCAAATAAATACGATTATACATATAATATATAGAATACATAGAAATATCGTGCAAAAAGAGCTTATGTAATAAAGTGACATAAAGTGACATAGTCTTTAGAGGTAGTCTGGGGGTAGTAATTGAGTAGTATGAGGTAGTTAGCAGAGCACCAATACTACACAAAGTGACTGGTGCCGGTCGGTGGGGTGTGTGTGTGTGTGTGAGTGTAAGTGTAAGTGCGTGAGTGTTTGTGAGTGTGTGTGTGTGTGTGTGTGTGTGTGTGTGTCCCAGTTCAGGAATATCGTGGGGCAGGAGAGGGGAGTGGGGGCAGAGCTGGGAGAGAGTTTAGCTTCCTGACGGCCTGATGGGTGTCACAGTACAGGAAGTCTGTGGGGCAGAAGAGGGGAGTGGAGGCAGAGCCAGGAGAGAGTTTAGCTTCCTGACAGCCTGATGGAAGAAGCTGTCCTTCAGTCTGCTGGTCCTGGCCTGGAGACTCCGCAGTCTCCTCCCTGATGGCAGCAGGCTGAAGAAGCTTTGCATAGGGTGGGAGGGATCAGCTGCTATACAGAGGGCTTTTTTGGTGAGACGGGTGCTGTAAATGTCCTGGAGGGAGGGAAGAGGGACACCAATGATCCTCTCAGCTGCTTTCACTATGCGTTGGAGAGTTTTTTGGCAGGAGGCATTGCAGGCTCCAAACCACACAGTGATGCAGCTCGTCAGGATGCTCTCGATGGTGCCTCTGTAGAAGGTGTACATGATGGGGGCCGGTGCTCTTGCTCTTCTCAGTTTGCGGAGGAAGTAGAGACGCTGCTGTGATTTCTTAGCCAGTGCAGTGGTGTTATTCGTCCAGGAGAGATCCTCAGTGATGTGCACACCCAGGAACTTGGTGCTACTCACTCTCTCCACAGACGCACCGTTGATGGTCAGAGGAGCATGCTGAGTGTGCGCTCTCCTGAAGTCAACAACAATCTCCTTCGTTTTCTCCACGTTCAGAGAGAGATTGTTGTCTCTGCACCACACGGCCAGGCGGCTCACCTCGCTTCTGTAGTCGGCCTCATCCCTTTTGCTAATGAGACCCACCACAGTCGTGTCGTCCGCAAACTTGATGAAGAGGTTGGAGCTGTGTGATGGTGTGCAGTCGTGGGTCAGCAGAGTGAAGAGGAGGGGGCTCAGCACACATCCCTGAGGGGCCCCCGTGTTAAGAATGATGGTGCTGTAAGTGTTACTGCCGACCCGTACTGCTTGTGGTCTTCCGGTGAGGAAGTCCAACAGCCAGTTACACAGTGAGGTGTTGAGCCCCAGCTGGACCAGTTTTTGTGTGAGCTGTTGGGGGATTATGGTGTTAAATGCTGAACTGAAGTCTATGAACAGCATTCGGACGTATGAGTCTTTTTTGTCCAGATGTGTGAGTGCTGAGTGGAGTGCAGTGGAGATGGCGTCATCAGTCGAGCGGTTGGGCCGATACGCGAACTGAAAGGGGTCCAGGGAGGGGGGCAGGACAGACTTGATGTGTTGCATGACTAGCCGTTCAAAGCACTTCATGAGGATGGGAGTAAGTGCAACAGGACGGTAGTCATTAAAGCAGGAGGGAGATGACTTTTTTGGGACCGGAATGATGGTGGTGGCTTTGAAACAAGTCGGGACGACGGCCTGGTTGAGAGAAATATTGAAGATGTCTGTGAAGACATCAGTGAGTTCCACTGCACAGTCCCTCGGTACGCGACCAGGAATGTTGTCAGGACCCGGAGCTTTGCGTGCGTTGATCCTGCTGAGGGATCTCCTCACACTGTCTGGGGACAGAGTCATCACCTGGTCACCAGGAGGGGGTGGGGTCTTTTGTGCAGTGGTGCTGTTTTGCACTTCAAAGCGAGCGAAGAAGGTGTTCAGCTCGTTCAGCAGGGAGATGGTGCTGTCACAGGTCTGTGGTGTGGGCTTGTGATCTGTGATGATCAGCTCTCCCCTCTCTCCGTTGTTAGGATGCAGAGATTCTGATTGGTGTCTAATGTTTAACATATTTTAACTCATTATTAAACTTTTTGAGAAATGTGTCGACTAGATTCTTACCTCTGCTATCAGTTTCCGTGATCGGCATCTCCTTATGGATTTCATGTTATTAATTCACCAGATTTGGCATAAAGGCTTATATGATGAAAGTGGAGCGAGTGGTTGGAGAATCGGATCACCAAAGAATTACGCGATGAATCTTAGACATATCCGGGCGGGATTAGATTTCTCAAAGGACGAGTTAGCCGAGAAGCAGTAATTATTATCTGATTTACGAACAAATGTAAAAACGATTCGTTAATGAACTGGGCCGCGCTTTGTGTTTTTGACTCAAAAAGAACCGGTTCATAAGAGTCATTTGTTAATGAAGCCGATTACATTGACGCGCTGCGTGCGCGTGCAACTATGGTGAACAGTTTATTGAAAGTGGTGGCAGAGCTTTTTCTTAGGGTGGCAGTTGCCACCCCGGTAGATCCGCACCTGCTTGTAGTGCTTTATCATGACCTTAACCAGCAGATGTGTTTTTGTCCCCAGTTTCTAAATATATGTAACCTTAATACATTTTGCAATGGTAACAGAGATAAAACTGTATGAAAGCAACTTCAGCATATGATTTGCTAATGTTTTGTGTTTTATTTCCACAGCACAGTGTCCACAACCATCTTTTGGATCAAAAAATGTTGTGTTAAAAGTAGAGTATCTCTCAACCCAAAGTTTCCAGAATGGAGAAAGTGTAACATTTGAGTGTATGATTGGACACAAGCCAGCTGACCCAAAAGCATCTAAATCAATTACCTGTGTGGGAAACCAGTGGACAAATCTGGATTTCAGTTGCATAAGTATGTACTGTCATATGCTAAGTACCCTAGATTTGTAAATTGTAAAATGCATTTGAACATTGTTTTTTAAAAAGTCTAATTTAGATATTGGGAAAGATGTAGGGTATACGTCAATAAGTTTAATTAAGTCAATAGCTTAACAATCCTTAAGCAGTTCATATTCATGATTTCGCCGCTGATGACAGGAAGCTTTACAGTATTACATATTTCCTCTTTAAATAAGCAACAATTAAGATTATTTTTTTACAGCATTTGAGGAGCACCAATTCTAAAAAAAAGTCAATTTTTTTTGTACATTACAGAGAAATCGTGTGGCTCTCTTCAAGATATCATGAATGGGAGATATCAAATGAGTGGAAATTTATTTGGCGACACAGCTAAACCAGTTTGTAACACAGGGTATGTGAAATGAGTTTCTATATGCTGTTTGAAGTGTGTTTTAAACCATGTAGAATTTAGATTGTTTTGTATTTGCTAAGAGTAGAATCATTGCTTTCAGATACATGTTAGCGGGTCAGGCAACAACAAGGACATGCCGAGATCAGGGATGGGATGGCCGACATCCTCTCTGTGAACGTATGTCAGTTCTTTCATTTGAATGAAGTATAACATTGAAGAGCTCAAAACCATTCCTAATTTGTACTGTAATAATTTTTTGTGTTCTGGAAATAAATACCTATTCACTTGGATATGTTTTTCTTTTTCAGCGGTGAAATGTCCAGCACCTCCAACCATTAAAAATGGGCAACTTGTAGATGTGCCTTTGGAGAGTTATGATTATTCACAACCAGTCAGCTATAGATGTAACGGAGGATTTAGTCTTATAGGAGACTCAACAATTCATTGTTCTGAGGATGGAACCTTTAAACCAAATCCGCCAACATGTATGGGTAAGTTATGGTTAAATGCCAGTCAACTCACTTGTGAGTTTCTTCCTGATAATGAATAAAAATTTTTCATGATCAGTACTGTTCTTTTACATAAACATTTTTTCTTTTCTCTTTTTTTCCCAGCTGGGTGTCCAACACCTACAGTTTCTAATGCAAGAAGAATCGGTGGAAGATCACCCCCGTACAAAATAAATAACTTTATTGAATACAGATGTGACGATGGCTATGTAATGGAAGGAGACGCTTATATTGTGTGTAGTAAAAATGGATGGAGCCCTGAACCACCACGATGCATTGGTAAGACTGAAATGATTTCTTTTATTAATGCGTGACTCTGTTCTTTCTGAAATAATTTGGCAACATTAAAGGAACGGTTCACCCACAATAGAAATTGTCATATACATGCTTGTATTGTTTGTTGAGGAAGACTTGGTGAGCTGTAGTGAGTCTAGCTGACCATCACATTCAAGAAGTACAGGATCATTTGCATCAGGTGACCATAATGATGTGCCTTGTGATTATCTCTGATGTTTAGCAGGAAGTAAATGAGGCTGGGACATTTGCAGCTCCACATGACACAATTAAACCATTGAAACTGCCCATAGAAATTCTGCACTATATTCCAAGTCTTGACGGGCTGTGAATATAAGTGCAACACTCTAGAGTGTGAAGGGGAAGATCTCAATTTAAATTTCAGTCCTCCTATATACCCAACGCCTTCCTCAGTTCTGATTTTTCAATGCCTTTATCAGACTCAGCGTCCTTCATTTGCTGTTATTGATAGAGTTAACAGATCACATTAAATTGTAAATATGTTGAACAATCATTATTTACGCTATGGATGGGCTTTTTTATTTATTTATTTTTTTTTTAATTTTGTATTTGAATATTTGTGCTCTTAAAATGTTTAATGTTTTGTGTTTTATTTCCACAGCACAGTGTCCACAGCCATCTTTTGCATCAAAAAATGTTGTGTTAAAAGTAGAGTATCTCTCAACCCAAAGTTTCCCGAATGGAGAAAGTGTAACATTTGACTGTGTGATTGGACACAAGCCAGCTGACCCAAAAGCGTCTAAATCAATTACCTGTGTGAGAAACCAGTGGACAAATCTGGATTTCCATTGCATAAGTATGTACTGTCATATGCTAAGTACCCTACATTTGTAAATTGTAAAATGCATTTGAACATTGTTTTTTAAAAAGTCTAATTTAGATATTGGGATAGATGTAGGGTATACGTCAATAAGTTATTAAAGAGCTTAACAATCCTTAAGCAGTTCATAGTGATTTCGCCACTGACGACAGGAAGCTTCACAGTATTACATATTTCCTCTTTAAATAAGCAACAATAAAGATTATTTTTCATTATTTTTAACAGCATTTGAGGAACACTAATTATAAAATTTTTTTTTTAAAAAATCCAATATTTTTTTGTACCTTACAGAGAAATCGTGTGGCGATCTTCCAGATATCATGAATGGGAGATATGAAATGAGTGGAAATTTATTTGGTGACACAGCTAAACCAGTTTGTAACACAGGGTATGTGAAATGAGTTTCTATATGCTGTTTGAAGTGTGTTTTAAACCATGTGGAATTTAGATTGTTTTGTATTTGCTAAGAGGAGAATCATTGTTCAGATACATGTTAGCGGGTCAGGCAACAACAAGGACATGCCGAGATCAGGGATGGGATGGCCGAGATCCTCTCTGTGAACGTATGTCAGTTCTTTCAGTATAACATTGAAGAGCTCAAAACCATTCCTAATTTGTATTGTAATAATTTTTTGTGTTCTGGAAATAAATACCTATTCACTTGGATATGTTTTTCTTTTTTAGCGGTGAAATGTCCAGCACCTCCAACCATTAAAAATGGGCAACTTGTAGATGTGCCTTTGGAGAGTTATGATTATTCACAAGCAGTCAGCTATAGATGTAACGGAGGATTTAGTCTTATAGGAGAATCAACAATTCATTGTTCTGAGGATGGAACCTTTAAACCAAATCCGCCAACATGTATGGGTAAGTTATGGTTAAATGCCAGTCAACTCACTTGTGAGTTTCTTCCTGATAATGAATAAAAATATTTCATGATCAGTACTGTTCTTTTACATAAACATTTTTTCTTTTCTTTTTTTTTCCCAGATGGGTGTCCAACACCTACAGTTTCTAATGCAAGAAGAATCGGTGGAAGATCACCCCCGTACAAAATAAGTAACTTTATTGAATACAGATGTGACGATAGCTATGTAATGGAAGGAGACGCTCATATTGTGTGTAGTAAAAATGGATGGAGCCCTGAACCACCACGATGCATTGGTAAGACTGAAATGATTTCTTTTATTAATGCGTGACTCTGTTCTTTCTGAAATAATTTGGCAACATTAAAGGAACGGTTCACCCACAATAGAAATTGTCATATACATGCTTGTATTGTTTGTTGAGGAAGACTTGGTGAGCTGTAGTGAGTCTAGCTGACCATCACATTCAAGAAGTACAGGATCATTTGCATCAGGTGACCATAATGCATGTGCCTTGTGATTATCTCTGCAGGGCCTTGTAGTTCACCTGTGTTAGGAGAACATGTCACTTTAACACAGGAATTCCGCTCACAAAAAACTTTCCCACATGGATCCAAAGTAACAGTTGAGTGTATTCCTGGATATGAGCCACTTGACTCAGTGTCTCGGTCAATTACCTGTGAGGAAACCAAGTGGTCAGAACTGCGCCTGACCTGCAAAGGTAAGTACTGTCATCAAATGTGTTGTTCCTGATCTGTTTGCCTTTATTTTTTTGTCTAACACAGAAGATGTTTAGCAGGAAGTAAATGAGGCTGGGACATTTGCAGCTCCACATAACACAATTAAACCATTGAAACTGCCCATAGAAATTATATATATCTATATATATATGCGTTATTATATATGCGTTTGGTTTATAGTTTAAGTTGATAGAGTGTTAATAGAGCGCTTCAGTTTACCGCTGATCTTCAGCTCAGCGCACGCAGCTCAAACAGCTGCGCACAACATTAATAACTATGATTGGGAATGCCGTGTATATAACATTATAATGAAAACATTATTATAATAAAACGTTGTGAATTCTTTATGGGAAGACCCAAGAGTGCGTCCACAACAGGAGATACACATTCTGACTATATAGCAAGCAGTAACTGCATCAAGTTGTACATATATAAGTTGTAATATGACGTTGTATAAGGGTTTCCGCGGGTCTTAAAGTCTTAAAGGAACACTCCACTTTTTTTTGAAATTG
>CM070029.1:31006418-31047983 GCA_036247105.1 Cirrhinus mrigala
CATTGCGATGTCTCCTGAGTAGCAAAGAGGTCCACCTGAGCCTGGCCAAACACTCTCCAGATGAGCTCCACCACCTTGGGGTGGAGTCTCCATTCCACGGGCCTCGGCCCCTGTCTCAACAGGACGTCTGCTCCCTGATTGAGATGTCCCGGAATGTAGACTGCTCTCAGCAAGAGGAGTTTTCCCTTGGGACCACACCAGGATCTGGTGCGCCAGCTTGTACAAGGGGCGCGAACGCAGACCTCCCTGGTGGTTTATGTAAGAGACCACCGATGTGTTGTCAGTGCACACCAACACAGGGTGATCTCTCAGGGCTGGGAGGAAGTGTTTCAGAGCCTGAAACACAGCCAGCATCTCCAGGCGATTTATGTGCCAAGTGAGATGGCGGCTGCTCCACAGACCGCGGACTGGGTGGCCACTCATGACCGCTCCCCAACCGGTGAGGGACACATCCGTCGCTAGCGTTACGCGGCGACAAGGGGCTCCCAACACAGGGCCCTGATTCAGGAACCAAGGTTTCCTCCACATGTCTAAGGCACGAAAGCATCGCCGTGTGGTCCAACCCCTTGGTCCTGATCCACCACTGCAGGGGTCTCATGTACAGCGGGCCAAAATGTTGTACGTTGGACGCAGCTGCCATCAGACCCAACAGTTTCTGGAACTGTTTGACAGTGAGTGACAGGCCTATCTTGACTCTTGACTGAGGTGAGGATCGGCTCGATCCGAGCAGGAGACAGATGTGCCTGCATCGTGGTCGAATCCCACACCACGCCCAGATAAGTGGTCCTCTGTAGTTGAGAAAGTACACTTTTCTTGGTGTTTAGTCTCAACCCCAGCTCTTTCATGTGAGCGAGAACAACATCTCCATGTTGAACCGCTATCTGCTCTGTTTGAGCTAATATCAACCAATCGTTGATATAGTTTGCCGATGCCCTGGAGTCGCAGAGGAGCCAGAGCTGCATCCATACACTTTGTGAAAGTCCGGGGTGAGAGTCCTAGGCCGAAGGGAAGAACCCGATATTGGTAAGCTTCGCCTCTGAAAGCGAACCTCAGGAACTTCCTGTGTTGAGGAAGGATGGAGATGTGGAAATATGCGTCCTTTAGATCTATCGTGAGAAACCAGTCCTCAGACCTGATTTGAGATACGACTTGACTTGAGTGTCAGCATCTTGAACCTGAGACACATTACTGCGCGGTTCAGCAGACGCAGATCTAAGATCGGACGCAACCCCCCATCCTTCTTCGGAACAATGAAGTACCGGCTGTAGAACCCGGACTCTCTGTTGTCAGGAGGGACCACCTCAATGGCCTCCTTCCTCAAGAGAGTGTTTACTTCTTGTCCCATGACCAGAGCCTGCTCGGGGCCCACCAGAGTGGGAAGAACCCCGTAAAAAAGAGGCGGAGGAGAACCAAACTGGATTCTGTAGCCTCTCTCTACAGTGTGCAGGACCCACTGAGATACGTTTGGCAGACGTTTCCAGCACGTCTACTAAGGGAATCAGTCTCTCGAGACTGACCTCTGGTGTTACCAGAGCGGCTAGATCGGCGCCCTGAAGTGGAAGACCGGCAGGGAACAACTGATCTGGCCATTCTGAGGACCTCCTCAGAGGTCGCGAGCCTCCCAGCACCGCTGCGTTGCCGGGCAGATGAGATGAGCTCGTTGGAGATCGCTGCGCCCTGAAGCACCATGGGTGGCAGGGTTGGCAGAGGGGTCTGCCCTCAGAAGTCCTGAGCCACGAATGTCAGGACTTCTTAACCAAAGCCTTCTTTGCCTGAAGAAGGGCCCACAGGTCCGTCTTCGGCGCAGTTGGCTTCGACTTTGAGCGCCACCTAGAACCCTGCTCCCTCTGCGGGGGAGTACGGGTAGCGACACTCTCTTTTTGGGCGGCCCGGTATGAGGAGGAGGTACTCGTAGAAGTACCTGAGAGCGGCAAGGAAGTACCTCTGGAACGCCACCGCCTGTCGCTGTGCCTCCTGAAACCCGTCGACGACCGCATTGCCGAACAGGCCAGAAGGGGTGAGGGGGTGTCCAGGAGG
Source organism: Cirrhinus mrigala (assembly GCA_036247105.1). Taxonomy (NCBI): domain Eukaryota; kingdom Metazoa; phylum Chordata; class Actinopteri; order Cypriniformes; family Cyprinidae; genus Cirrhinus; species Cirrhinus mrigala. Next base: position 31,008,456 of record CM070029.1, read on the forward strand.
ATGACCCTGTCCCGATCTTTCATGTGGGACAGGGTCAGCCACAGATGCCTCTCAGCGGCCACCATGGCTGCCATAGACCGCCCGATATCGTGGGCGGTCTCCTTGGTGGCACGCAAAGAAAGGTCCGTGGCTCGGCGGAGTTCAGTGATATCCTCCACCTTTATCTCCTCACCCTCATCCAGCTCCTTCAACAGGTCCACCTGGTATGCCTGCAACACCGCCATGGTGTGCAGGCAAGCACCAGCCTGACCCGCTGACGAGTACCCTTTGCCCACCAGCGCTGACGTGGTATGCAGCGGTTTTGTGGGCAAAGTCAGGGCTTTAAGGGATGATGCCACGCCGGCAGACAGATAGCTCGCGAGCGTCTGTTCTACCCGGGGCATCACCCCATAACCGTGCTCAACAGCTCCCACCACATTGCTGTAATGGAGGGTGGCAGAGCTGTGAACACGGCCGCATCAACATCCTCCACATCCACCTCCTCAGAGGATGAAACATGGAGGGTCGAGCACTCTCCCCGGGGGTAAGAAACCGCAGAGCGTGCTTCAGTCCCGGTGAGAGCGCTGAATCTGGTGGGTGAGGAAGAAGAAAGGGACTGGCCCGTCTCCATTCCCTCCACAAGATCCATTTGCGAGCCCCACGACCGGAGAGAGTTCTTCAGGAGCGAAGCGTGCGCAGCGGGAGCTGCTCGCAATGCGGGCAATCAGCTCCCTCGAGAGCTGATTCTGCGTGCTTCGCTCCCAAACAAACAACACACAGACTGTGCGTGTCTCCACCCGTAATATAGCGCGGACAGGGAGGCGCGCACAGTCTATAATGCTGCTGTTTTAATTCGCCCTAGGACATAGCTCACACTCTCAAACAAAAGTGGTGGACTGCCACAGAAAAACAGAGTGAAACGCACACACATAGAGCGCTTGCTGAAATGACAAAGGCTGCCGGCTTATTCACCGCACGTGCTTTTATGCTCCTGGTCTCCCCGTCACCCCGCCTATGACAGCTTGTTGCTCATTTGGACTGATTACACACCTGTTTTCAGAGCGTGGCTCGCTGATGGCGTTCCCCAATGCGTTTTCGACGCAGCTCGAGTTCCCGAAGGGGAAATCTGAATCTAGTGTGCCTCCATCTGGCTTCTTTTTTACAAATATCTGAGCATTATCCATCACACACTGTTCCTTGTACGTTCTCATATCCTCTGATATATTCGTATTACTATGCACCTTAACAAATGTTTGCACTAACATTTCGGCTTTATCACTATCAGTTACTGCTATTTTATTGTTGTCAGCTAACACTGGAATGCTAGCATTCTTCTGAATTCCTCCCATCTTCCTGATCATACCCCACAATTCATTAACTTCAACTTCACCTCCAATTTTATTACAAAATTCTCTCCAATAGTTTTTCTTTGCTCTTCTAATTTCTCTTCTCACCATCGCCTGAGCGCTTTTATAATTAATAAAATCAGCAAACAATATTGATTTTCTTGCTTTCCTAAGGGCTTTGTCTCTGTTACAAACTAATTCACTACATTTTTCATTCCACCATGGAACCGCTTTTCTTCTGTCTTTAGATTTGCTTTTACCTATTACCTCCTCAGCTGTATTTTTAATTACATCACTTATTCTATTACTTAACTCATCTACATCCATACCTGAATAATTAATTTCAGCCATTCTATTTTGACACAGCTCTCCCAATCAGCTGTCTTAAACTTCCATCTTGGATTTCTCACCACTTCCATTTTTGTTATGTCCACTCCAATTTTAACAGCAATAGGAAAGTGATCACTTCCTATAGTACTTTGCTCCATTACTTTCCATTCACACTTGTCAGATACTAATGTTAAATCTAACGCTGAATCACACCCACGGTTAGCATCTAGTCTTTCCATCGTTAATGCATACTAACTTTCCCAAATCAAGCATATCCTCAACAATCTTCCCACTAAAATAATTTTTATTACTCCCCCAAAACGTACTATGAGCATTAAAATTACCACACCAAATCACTTTATTCCCTACATTCCCACCAATGTTTTCCAACTCAGCTTCTCACATGGATTGTAGAAATTAATTACTTCATAACTTTGTGACCCTTCCCATATCTCCACCATTACTACTTCTTGCTCCACATCTCTTACAATATTTCTAAACCCAATCCCTTGTTTAATGAAAGTAGCTACCCCACCTCCGTTCCCTAACTTCCTAACTTTTCGAATTATTGCATGTCCTTGTAATGTAAAAATCAATTGTGACCAAGCCAAGTTTCTTGTACACATATAAGGGCTACTTTCTTTCTTAGAGATATATTCCTTAAATTCTTGGCCATTTGCAATAAGACTTCTGGCATTCCACTGTAAAATAGAAAATACCATTATGATCCACCACATCCTGTTTGCGAGTTTGTAACGTATGCTTTTAAATTATCATTTATCCTGTCTACAGAGATGCCTTTAATCTCCAAATACTTTTCAGCTGCTTTGATTATTATCTTGATTCTTTCTGTCTGGCTATCAGTTTGAGCAGAACAGTTGACAACTTCTGTCATGAATGTCACAAATTATACTTTGTCTGTGATCTTTGTTAACTCATTCTTTTCATCCTGTTTGTTTTTCGTTTTTTGTTCAGGTGATAATACCCTACTACTCTCTATATCATTCTTATTTCCAACTTTCTTTAGTGCTTCAGAATATGATATCCCTTCCTCAACTCTGACCGTCTGGACTTGCACTGCCTGCATCCTCACTTTGCATCCTCCATACCCCGCACTGTGCTCTCCTCCGCAATTACAATATTTGGGATTAACTCTTTGCCCACACTGACCATAATCATGTTCACCCCCACATCTTGCTGATCTCTGTTTACCCCTACAAACTGCCGCCACATGCCCGTACTTTTGGCACTTGTAACATCTCATAGGAGGGGGAATATATGGCCTGACCATGTAACTTACAAATCCTAAGAAAACTCAGCTAGGTAGTTTACTTTCATCAAAGCGAATCATGACTGATAGACTGTCAACTTTTTCATTGTTTCTGGTACACTTTAATCGTCTCACATCAAACACTTCGCTCGCTTTTTCTTTATCGTTTCAACGTGGACATCAGGGGATATTCCAGATATTACACCTTTAACCGGACTTTTTTCTTCCGGAATTGAGGAACAAAACTTTTTGTCCTAGAATCGATTTTATTCCTACAGCCACTTTTTGTTGTCTGTTATCTTTACAGAATAACAATAGTCTACCTTCTCTTAAAGTCTTAACACTTTCCATCATTCCAATCATTTCCTTCAGTGCTTTAGACAATTTCAACAGATTAATGGTATTCAAAGATCCAGCAGCAAACTTCATCATTACCTTATAGTCTTCTTTTCTTTTCCTTGACATATGACTTCCACTTCTCACTACCTGTTTCAAAATAATTTCTACTAGTTTTCTTTCTTTTCCTGTTTACCACTACACTCCATTCATCTCCATTACGTCCACCTTCAGCGCCAAACAATTCATCCTCCATTTCCGGATTACTTCCGGAATCAACGTTACTTCCTACCATGCACAGTGTGCAACAGGGTTTGAGATACGTTTTCTCTTGTTTGGTGGGTGTGTCAAAAATGTCAGCCCAATCCGCAGCAACATGTATATAAAATACTATTAGTACTAAAGAGACACTGATTAATGTAACATAAAAATACTATACATATTTATATATTTTGCTATTGTATTGTGGAGTGACACTTTCATAAACTTTTCTATACTCCTCTGATTATATAATGGTAAATATTACAATATCATAGCACAACATCAGTGATCAGCAATAATGATTAAGCCTAATAAGCCAAGTCAAGCTTTATTGTCATTCTGCTACATGTGTGGACATATAGTAGAATGAGATGTCGTGTCTCACAGGACCACGGTGCTACATACTAGTTAAACACGAATAAGAAAAGCAATTACAGACTTACACAACGGTTAACCATTTGACTATACATATACTATAAATACTATAACTATAATAAGTAGTTGACTAGACATACAAGACTGAGACAACAAAAACTTTACATAAGTACTGTACATGATGTTTTACAAAAGAGACATTTGTACATGAAATTGTGCAAAAGAGATATTTTGTGCATTAAATTGTGCAGAAGAGAGATTTTGAGGGAAGCAGCGCATAGTGCAATGCACAAATAAACATATATAATCCGATTGAGTCTTTGAAGCAGCAAGTGTTCATAAAAAGTGTCTAATGTACGTAAGTGTGTTGCTACAAGTGGTTTGTATAGCCCACCTGTGTGTAACACACTCAGAATTGCACTTTAAAAGATTGTCAGCAGTTTTAATGAGTTGGGGGGAAGAGGCTGAGTTTTTCATGGTTTCAGAGGGGGACAGGGAGATTGGAGTTAAGGACTCTCACAGCCTGGGGGAAAAAGCTGTTGAGGAATCTGACAGAGCGAGCTTTGATACTTTGGTACCTTCTACCTGATGGCAGGAGCTGGAAGAGATTGTGGGAGGGATGGGTGGGTTCCTTCATGATGCTGGAGGCCTTGCTGGAGCATCATGCAAGGAAAATGTCCAGGATGGAGGGGAGAGGGGCACCGACGATCGTTGCAGCTGTGTTCACTGTCCGCTGTAGGGTCTTGCAGTCAGCAGCACTGCAGTTCCCGTACCAGACAGTGATGTAGCTGGTCAGCACACTCTCAATGGTTCCTCTATAGAAAGTAGTGAGAATGGGTGGAGGGAGACTTGCCCTTTTCAGTCGGCGGAGAAAGTGGAGGCGCTGATGGCCCTTCTTGTTGAGCGATGTGACGTTGGTGGTCCAGGTGAGATCCTCTGTAATGTGCACCCCCAGGAATTTAGTGCTGCTGACTCTCTCCACAGTTGAGCTGTCGATGGTCAGTGGAGGGTGGTCAACAGAGTTTCTTCTGAAGTCCATCACAACCTCTTTTGTCTTACCCACATTGAGGGACAGGTTGTTAGCGCCACACCATTTAGCCAGCTGAGCCACTTCCTCTCTGTAGTGTGTTTCATCGTTGTTGCTGATGAGACCTACCACCATTGTGTCATCAGCAAGCTTGATGTGAATGGAGCTGAACTTGGCAGTGCAGTCGTGGGTCAGCAGCGTGAAGAGCAGTGGGCTGAGAACACAGCCCTGTGGGGCACCTGTGCTCAGTGTGGTAGTGCTGGAGGTGTTGCGGCCGACAAGGACTGACTGGGGTCTACCAGTTAAGAATTCCAGGATCCAATTACAGAGGGGGGTGTTTATGCCCAGCAGATTTAGTTTGTGGATGAGCTGCTGAGGGATTATTTTGTTGAATGCTGACCTGAAGTCAATGAACAGCATTCTAACATAAGAGTCTTTCTGTTCCAGGTGAGTGAGAGCTAGGTGGAGAGTGCTGGATATTGCATCGTCCGTGGAGCGGTTTGGACGGTATGCAAACTGGAATGGGTCCAGTGTGTTTGGGAGACTGGACTTTATGTGATGCATGACTAACCTCTCAAAGCACTTCATCATGATTGGGGTCAGTGCTATGGGATGATAGTCATTCAGACAGGACACAGGTGACTTCTTTGGAACTGGAATTATGGATATGGATTTGAGACACGTGGGGACGACGAGCGAGGAGAGGAGTTGAAGATGTCTGTTAGGACATCCGTCAGCTGTGCAGCACAGTCTCTTAGTACACGACCAGGTATGTTGTCAGGGCCCGCTGCCTTTCGTGGGTTTATCCTGGATAGGGTCTTCCTTACGTCGGCTGGAGAAAGACAGAGTACCTGGTCGTTTGGAGATGTGAGGAGTTTCTGTGCAGGAGTGTTGTTCTGTATCTCAAATCGTGAGTAGAAGTGGTTGAGTGCATCTGGCAGGGATGTGTCATCGTCACTGGCCTGTGGCAGGGGCTTGTAGTCAGTGATGGTCTGAATGCCACAGGGACCGAGTGTCTTTACTGTCACTGAAGTTATTGTTGATTTTCTGAGCATATTGATGTTTTGCCTTCTTGATGCCATGAGACAGATTGGCTCTTGCTGTTTTGAGAGCTGCCTTATCTCCTGATCTGAATGCCTCATCTCGGATTTTTAGCAGCCCACGAACCTCTGCTGTCATCCATGGCTTCTGGTTGGCACATGTGGTGATGGTTTTGGTGACTGTCACATCATCTATGCACTTTTTGATGTAAGCAGTCACTGTTTCTGTGTATTCTTGCAGGTCTGTATGGTTATTGTAGGTGGCTGCTTCTTTAAACATGTTCCAGTCTGTGTCCTGGAAGCAGTCCTGTAGTGCAGAGGTAGCATTGTCTGGCCATACCGTGATCTGTTTTTGAACCGGTTTGGTAAGTTTCAGAAGTAGTCTGTATGCTGGGATTAGCATAACAGAGATGTGGTCAGAGTACCCCAGGTCGGGGTGGGGTTCAGCCCTGTAAGCATTTTTATTTGTTGTATAAACAAAGTCCAGTGTGTTGTTTCCCCTTGCTGCAAAGTTCACGTGTTGGTAGAACTTTGGCAAAACAGAATTTAAGTTTGCGTGATTAAAGTCACCGGCAAAGATGAAAAAGCCGTAGGGGTTATTTGTTTGTTGTTTGCTGATGGCGCTGTACAGCTTGCGAAGCGCGTCCTTAGCGTTTGCACACGGCGGGATGTAAACCGCGACAATCACAATGGCTGTGAACTCCCGTGGCAGATAGAACGGCTGACACTTCACAAACATAAACTCCACCAGCGATGAACAGTGTTTTGTCACTACAGCAGCATTGTTACACCATTCCTTGTTGATATACACACACAAGCCTCCCCCGCGAGTCTTACCAGACAGTGATGAATCTCTGTCCGCTCGGCAGCAGGTTAGCCCGTGCAGTTGAATGGCGGAGTCCGGGGTTTTGTCGTTTAGCCATGTTTCAGTGAAAACAAACACACAACAATCCCTTGCCTCGTGCTCTGTGGACCGACTGAGCTGAATTTTGTCCAGTTTATTTTCCAGCAAGCGAACATTTGAGAGCATGAGTGTTGGAAGAGCCGGTCTTGTGGGGTTTGCCCGTAGCCTAGCTCATATGCTCTCTCGCACCGCCGGCGCTGTCGCTTTGTGCGGGTAGCGTCAGAAGACGAGGCCACAGTCTTGAGGTCCGGCTTCAGCAGTATACAAAGGCCTCGAAGCTTCTCAATGGCCGCCGGCGAGAGTTGGTGTTTGTGTGCGTTGCCGATTTCCAAAAGACTTTGGCGATCGTAAATCTGTTTTGGAGTGCTTTCCCTATGTTTTAGCGGTACATTTACACTGTTTGGAGACGAACGGACGACATTAAAAGACATAAAAGCACCGTCGTTGGGAGCTGGAGTAGCCCCTGCGTCTGACCGCGCTGCCATCTTGAGTCTTATCAAGATAAGGTTAATAAGGTTACTCACAATAAAAATAATAAGATAAAAATAATAAGGTGATATAGATCATAACACAGTCTCAGAGGTAAGGAGTAGATTATCCTTCACCTGAAATGTTTGTCTTTTCATCCTAAAATTGTACAAGGATTTGTCCTCACAACACTGTGTAAGATGTGACATTATTTCCTCATGAATTTACAGTCCAGGAACCCTGACAAAAACAGATGCCATGCAACAAAACAATAAAACTAATCTGGAGAAGGGATCTTCAAAGAGGGCAAACAACACCACCTCTATTGCTCATTTACAACCCCTTTCCTCTCTTTCCTCTCCCCTCCCTGCATCTCACACTTTTCCCCCAAAAGGTTCCACTGAAAGTCACTAAGAATGTCCATATACTACATGTGTTACATTTTGTGAATATGTTGAAGTTTCCCTTTCATGTTTGGTATCATTCTAAAGGTCTTAGTGCGATTGGTAAAATGGTCTCAATTTCACAGAAGTCACTTATATTATGAGGAGGACTGAACACTTTTGTAGAATTGTGTTTTGCTGCTGAGGGGTGTGTTTTCCCCTTAGGGTCGGGTGAGGATCTCCAGCCAGGTGTGACCCTGGGTCATGAGATCTCCTGACAAACCAAAAGGTCTTTTATGTTTTTACAACTGATTGGAAGATTTGTTTGTTTTGGTCTGGGTATATAAGCGAAGTGACAAAACATTACTTGGGGATTCTGTATTCAGAAGAACCCCACACTGTGTGTGAGAGTCTCTGGAGCTTTGCCTCCAAATCTCTCACATGCTGCTGTGTATCTCTATGCGGTCAGGAATGCATCTCTCACTCTTAGATTTATCTTGGAGTATGTTATGTATTCATTTTAATTGGAACTGAATTTAATTCTGAATTGGATTTTCATTGTTAAGCTATGTAATTGGCATGATACCTTTTTACCTGACTGCTAATAAAATGTTAACTTTGACTTATTCTGGACTTCTTGGAAATGATTTTCTAGTAGGTTAATGTGTAAGGGTGCTACCTCAAGACTGCGTCCAGGGCAGACCACGCCGGAAGTACCGACTGATGAGCCATGGGGACATCACTAGGGCTCCGGATGTTGAGCTGTCACTGACTTAACACGATGTAGCTCTGGCGGTTATTGAGGAAATATATACTTTTTGTTGAGAGCACGCAGGCGCGGCCCACTTTAAGATATTATAATCGCTCTGCATCCTCTGAGTAAGTCAGAACTGGCGAGCTTGTGTCGACGAATTCGCCACGGCCGGGGTGTAAATCGAAAGCGGCGCCTAGTCCCTAAGGAACGAAATATTGAGACTACGGGACTTCCAGAATATTCAAATGTCTAAATTATTATACAGAAAAAAATAGCCGCGATCGGCAAATTACAGAATACACACCGGAATTAACAAATTATTCATGGAGTCAGATTTTTGTTTGGAAACTAAATTTTAATATTTCAAGGTAATTTTTACAGAAGTGCCGGAAAAGACCTACACGCAAGAAACCTTCAGCTGAACCGCTAGGCTTGCCGTAGCAGGAGGAGCCTTACAACTGACACATCCAAAAACAGGATATAAACTCAGAATTCAGAGAAAAATGTCAGAATTGCCAGATACAAACTCAGAATTGCAAGAAAAAAAAAGTTCTAATTCTGAGTTTACATCTCAAAATTGTGAGTTTATTGCTGGATTGTAATGCTGGAATTTCATGAGGTCTGGAATGGGATTAGTGCTGTAAAAAAATTTTAACAAGTGGGTTTAATGAGGCTTTAACATGTTAGTGAACAGAGTTGCCACAAAATCTTTCAGACCTTTTCTTATTTGTGAGATCAGTATTGTTACATTTAGTAACATAAACTTTTAGTAGTTGAAGAGTTACTCAGTTAGTCTGCTGCTGAATAAGCAAACAATGTCAGATGATTTCAAATCTGCTGTTCTTTAATTTGTACTGAATATTAATTTGTACAGAAATGTTTAATGTACAGTATTATCATAGCTCACTGTGTTCCATTAGTATCCTAAGCCTTAGAAATAGTAATATAACAAACACATACACACATTAAACCACTGTCAGTGTCTCTAGAAGAAAGACACAAACAGAGCAACCCACAAGGGTGAGACAACAACAGATACCAAGTCCGAGTCTCCAGCTGTTGAGGCAGCAACAGATACAACCACGTTCTGAGCCTCCAGCCTCCTCCAGAGACCTTGGCATTGTTGTATATTATCAGTATATGATTTTTCTAATTTACATTAGGTATTATATAGCTGATTGCAGTTGATAACAAATCTTGCACGTATTTGTTTGATGCATAATAAGGTTCTTCACCTTATTTGTTTCAGAGTAACAGTTTATCTTTTTAGATAACGTCGCTCTGACATAGCAATACCCAACATAATCACTTGCATTTTATGCATTTTATGCACTTTATTCATTTTTCATTCATAGTATTAATTTAGTAGTTGTTGATTACTCTTGTCTATCTTTTGTTAATAAAATTTATTTTATTAAAACTTGTGTCTTCCTTGTGTTGATAATACAGTAAGAGGTTCAAGTTAGAGATCCCACCAGTCTTTCTTATGTGATGTACTAATAACCACACATTAATTGACATGTGGTCCAAGGATCATATCAGCTGTGACATGAGTACCCATCACTACCCTATTTTGCCTCCCTAGGTTGGCGAAAGCGAAATTCACTACACTCTGTCCCAGTCTGCCCCTTCCCTTATTATGCCTATTTACAAACTGTCACATTTTCTTCGCTTTCTCTACTTCAGATTGTGGTGCAAAACTACATATTTGGTTACATTAGACTAGCTGATCTCTGGCCCATCGGCAGGGGCGCGGACTGGCCATCTGGACGTTCTGGAGAAGTCCAGAATGGCCGTCGGGTTGGCTGGTTCATCATCAAAGAAAAAAGTGTCAGATTAAGTGATGTTGACGGCCGACAAAAGGGAGCGCTAATGCAATCTATTTTTGCTAATGAGAAACCGAAACGAGTGGGCTCGTGATGGCAAGCAAAGATGTGAAAATAAAGGCGGTTTTGAGAAGCTAAAAGGATAAAATCTAACAGTTACACCAGGTTACCTTTGTTCGCCTCTCTCACTATAGCATGTAGCCTAAGAACTATAGTAAAATCCCATGGCAACCCTAGTCCGAACGTTCGCTGTTAAAATAACCTTTTTTTTTTTTTTTTTTTTTTTCTCTCAGAATGAGTGTGGATTGAAAGGTGCCATTGATGTTAAAGATCACAGTTTTGTTAATTATATAATTGTATTCACTGCCTTACTAGCAATGTGTGTTTATGCTTATACTCGCATGTAATTAAATAAAGATCACATTTGGATCACTTGTGATGTTTATTGAGCAGGCTTGTATGCCACCGCAAAGCTGAGACTGAAAAAAACTGATGGCATTTCTAGTAAGAGAATATTTATAGGTGCATCTAAATCTGCATTGGAAACAAAAAAGCAGTTAGTTTAATAATGACATTTCACTATGGAAGCTGAAAGGGATTCCGTTATGTTTTGATGAAAATTGCAGGCTGATTGGGACATGCTTGCAGGGAAGGAATGGCATGTTGCTGAATCCAATTAAATTATTATTATTAACTTAAAGGATGATTGTAACTCCAGATAAAGAGCTGGCCAGGATAATCTTCCTAAATTTCCCAGATTTATTTGTAAAATATGTCACTTGCAGCCTATTCATACAGCTTTATTTACAAGTTATTTATTTGACTTTTAATTTAATATTTACAGTAGACTGAGATGGGTGAAATTTCCCAACAACAGTGTATAATATTCTGTGCCTAAGATTAAATGCAGTTTAATTGAGCTTGACCGAGTTTTTTAAAGAGTAACAGGCAAAATGTGTAGATAAAGTAGTATTATTAGTAGTAGTATTTGTAGTATTACACTTATTCCAAGAGAATGAAGACATGTTTCAGACATATATTTGACATCCTTAGCTGGACAGACTGACACCTGCTGGTCACAACCTCGTAGTGCAGGGCATTTCCTGTAAAAGAGCAACAGTTCACATAAATGTGAGGGAAACAGTAATAATATGATTGAGAAACCTTGTGTATGTTTAGTGTGATGATAGTCTCACCAGTGTAAATTCAGAGCCGGACAGATCTCTGTCAGCCCAACACAGGCAGTGCAGCACAGCGTCATGGATAGATGGGAAAAGTCGACTTTTTGAGATTAACTCTGAGAAGAATCTGCCTCACTCCAACTACTGCACAACACATACAGCACACACTGATAGTGTAAGAGAAGTTGTTAAAGGTTTACGATATTATGCACATTATTTGTTTACTTCTTAATAAAAATGTCTTGATTTTTGTCTCTCTGCAAATTTTCCCCACCTTGACATCAAATGATGTAAACAGTGACATCAACCTCAGCAAAGCTGAATTTTCAGCATCATTACTTCAGTCTTCAGTGTCACGTGATCATTCAGAAATCATTCTAATCTGCTGATTTGCTGCCATGAAATATTTACAGTTATTATTATCAGTGTTGAAAACAGTTGTGCTGCTTCATATTTTTGTGGAAACTGTGACACATTTTTTAATAGCTCAAAAGTACAGCACTTATTCAAAACAGAATATTTTGTAACATTTTATGTCTTTTCACTCATCACTTCTATTCATTTTAATGCATCCTTGCTGAATAAAAGTATTCAAAGTTTTTTAAACTACAAAACGAAACATCACAGTGTACTATGTAATTTTATTCAGCTGTAATCAGGACCTCATTCATTCTTAATTATTTATGTGTTCTATTTGTGTTCTAGATTCACCTATTTCAATAATTTCATATGTGTTAGAGTAAAATTCTTTGACACTTGAGTTCTCACTTGCCAAACCAGTTCACACACACATTCTTGAAAACGACTAGACATTTTCTTAGCTCTATATATCAGTACCTACTGACAGCAGTGACTGAGTGGTGAATCAGGGTGTTTGTTGGGCACAGCAGCAGAGAGGACGGCCCGTGAAGGACAGACTGACACCTGCTGGTCACAACCTCATGTCCTGTAACAGAGCAACAGTTCACATGAATGTGAGCCTCATAACAAGGTCTGAGCGTGTGTCATCATAACATATCAGTGTGATCTTGTCTCAAAGTCAGTATCATTGAAGCTGAAAATTCATTCTCCCACTCTCTTTCTGTCCTTCCTTCATTTTTTTCTTAACTCTTTCTTTTTTCAAGGTTACCATGTCAGTGAAGCTGACAGAATGAAACTCACCATACATAAAGACTGAGAGATATATTGCCATATTGTTCTGTCATTTTCTCCATAAACTTTTGAACAATAATTTATCCTCACAACACTGACACATCCAACAAAAACAGAATTATGATATATAAACTCAGAATTAAGAGAAAAATGTCAGAATTGCCAGATACAAACTCAGAATTGCAAAAAAATAAAAGTCCTAATTCAGAGTTTACATCTCAAAATTGAGTTTATTGCTGGATTGTAATGCTGGAATTTCATGAGGTCTGGAATGGGATTAGTGCTGTAAATGTTTTTAACAAGTGGGTTTAAAGGAGAAGCCCACTTCCAAAACAAAGATTCACATATAATGTACTCACCCCCTTGTCATCCAAGATGTTCATGTCTTTCTTTCTTCAGTCGTGAAGAAATTATGTTTTTTGAGGAAAACATTTCAGCATTTTTCTCCATATAATGGACTGATATGGTGCCCTGATTTTGAATTTCCAAAAGGCAGTTTAAATGCGGCTTCAAACGATCCCAGCCGAGGAAGAAGGGTCTTATCTAGCTAAATGATTGGTTATTTTCATTAAAAAAAAAAACAAAAACAAAAAAAAACAATATAAATACTTTTTATCTCAAACACTCGTCTTGCCTTCCTCTCCCTGAACTCTGTCTATTCTGACTCAAGACAGTTAGGGTATGTCAAAAAACTCCAATTGTATTTTTTCCCTCAACTTCAAAAATCATTTCAAAATCATCCTACATCACTGCAGAAGTACCGATCCAGTCTATGCAAAGTGAACATGCAAAGAAATTAAACAAAAAAGGTAAAACAGTGATATAGGATGATTTTGAAGTTGAGGGAGAACATGAGATGGGAGTTTTTCGACATACCCTAACTGTCATGAACCGGAACAAAAACAGTCCATTAAAAAGTAAAATTGACATTAAAAAGTAAAATTGTATTATTTTTATTAAAATAACCGATCGTTACGCTACATCAGACCCTTCTTTCTCGGCTGGGAATTGTTGTTCTGGAAGTGGAGTTCTCCTTTAATGAGGGTTTATCAAGTCAGTGAACAGAGTCACCACAAAACGTTTCAGACCTTTTCTTATTTGTGAGGTCAGTATTGTTACATTTAATGACAAACTTTCAACAGTTGAAGAGTAACTCAGTTTAACTGCTGAATGAGAAAACAATGTCAGATGATTTCAAATCTGCTGTTTATTATTTTGTTCTGAACATTAATGGATTAATTAACATTAGTATTAGTATTATAATAGTTCACGGTGTTCCTTTAGTATCCTTAGCCTTAGAAATAGTAATATAACAAACACATACACACATAAACCCACTGTCAGTGTAAATGCATAATTTAACGTATATAAATGTATAATTTAATATATATATATATATATATATATATATATATATATATATATATATATATATATATATATATATATATATATATATTTATATTTATTTATAAAATTTAATTCAATGAATTTATAAAGAAACATAATACACAAAAGATAAAAATTACCATATTATGGGTTGATCTTTCAAGTTAACAATGTCCTAAACAAACAGATACTAAATTTCAACCACTAGAACATGTAAAATTATAATATAATAAATAATATAATATATATAATATAATATATATAATTAATATAATATAATAAGACATAATTGACAGATTAATCAATATATATCAAAATAATCATTAGTTACAGCTCTAGTTAGGACTCTCAGTTTGCCAGATGCAAACTTTTTAATTACATTTAAGCCCTGGGACTAATTTTTTCTGATTTTTTTATTTATTTACATTTTAATTTCTATTTCTTGTCTTGTTTAGTCATTCTAATTTTTTTAAAAAATGTATTATTCTAGTTTATAGTCTGCAGTACTTTGACCACACGCACCAACCCTACTATTACCCTACTACTGTATTATGTTATTGTCTTTAGTTTAAAGTGTTTCTACATGTCTATCACCACCTACTGGACTTATTTGATCACTAAGATTTATTTTGTCTGATTTCTCTTATTTTTTGTTCCTTTTCCCTTCCTACACATTATGCTATTTTACAATCTGTCCCAGTCTGTTCCTGCTCCTGTTATGCTTATTTGCACACTGTCCCATTTTTTTTCTCCCTTTTTTCTACATATTTTTCTGCTGCTGCTGTGCGTTCAGCTCCTCCAGTATCCACACAGAGCCCCTCACAGACTGGAGCAGACGATGAACAAAACTAATTGTGTGGCGACCATTAGTCCATGATCCTCTTACTGTAGGTGATCAGGAAGCTGTTCTCTGCACTTCCTGTGTCATTTCTGCTCACCCTATACAAATAATTAAAAGCATTTATCTAGACTGATCCTAACAACACAATCCAGCCATGACTGCTGTGATTCAGATAAGTGTGTGTCACTGGACACCTGTTCAGTGTATCCAGGGGTGGCTCTCAATGTCGTCTAAACCGGGCCGATCTGATGCCGATGCACTGAGACACCAGCTAATCAGCTGACGGCACTCTGTTACACACAACACAGTCTTCAGAAACACAAAACAATACACTTCACCTGGATCTGGATGTGATTTCTGTCTCTTGCCTGTAGACAGTTCTCTAGGGAAGTACAGTCTGCTTTTGGAGGTGACCCTTCGTGCGCCTCTGAAGGGGAAACAACTGCACAGGATGTTGTAGAGCGTCACCCCTACTGACCAAACCGTAGCCGGTCCTGCATGATAGCGGCGCTGCCGAAACCACTCAGGAGGAGCGTATTCAAGAGTGCCTGAGAGACACAACAAGACCACAAACATCCAGTCCAAACAAATCAATCCTTCATGAAAAGATGACAAACAGATCACTGTAGTGAGATCAAACCAACCTGCAAAGTATTTGTAGGCCGAGTCTTTCAGCAGATCTCCACAGCCGAAGTCCAGCAGCTTGATGTCATGTGACTCCGTGGAGATCAGCAGGTTCTCTGGTTTGACGTCCCGGTGCAGGACTCCGCGGCTCTCGCAGTGTTTCAGAGCGCTGATCAGCTGCAGCAGGACTTTCTTAGCCAGACTCTCATCCAGATATCCGTTCTCCTCACAGAAACTCTGGAGATCTTGGCAAGGAACTGGACGCTCCAGGATCATGGTGTAGCGTCTGCGATGGTCAAACCACTCCAGCAGCTGCAGGACATTGGGGCAGGCAGGAGCTGAATTGACCAGGGTCATCAATGCCACCTCCAGCGCCAGCCGACCATGGCTTTCCTGCAGTGACAAATGATCCATTATATCCAGAGCTGAACGCAGATACAGAGACAGAACAACAGATTCACACTCAACTTGCAACTTTCAGCATCTCAGGCGTCCTGCCTTTAGAAACATACTTGATGGCAACCTGTAAACACATAAAGCGCAGTAAATCACACTGACAGAAGACATCCACTGATATCAACATTTCTAAAAGCTGTCTGAATGAAGAAGGGAACAAAATGTCTTACTGGCAGTCCATCAGACCTGTGGATCCCAGCATGCACAGAGCCGAAACCACCTCGCCCCAGCAATGGGCCCTTCGCATACGCTTCTACAACACACAAGATCACAAGAAATGTCTTTAAGAAAAAACATTTTGCAGCAACTAAACGTGTAAAAGAATGTTACTTTAATGCGCCTGAAGAACATCATAACATCTTTAATATCAGTCTATTCTGACCTCTGCAGGAGCGTTTGGCAGGTCTTCTCTGTGAGGTGGACGGACGTTCATCCTCCTGGCTGCCGCTCTGCCGCTTCCTCTTCCTGTGAGGCTGATCTGTGGACACAGAAACAGCCTAGTCAAAAGGCAGAGGAGCGATTTATCCTGGTAGTTCTTGGCTCGATGGGTGGTTTGGGTTTGGCAGCGGATCCTGATCACGATCACCAGAGCCACGTCTTCCATCCTCCTGACCAGCCGTCTGGGTGAAAGCAGCACTCCTGGATCTGGAGTGGCCTGAGGCTAAAATATTTCACAATTACAATACTTAATACTGTTTTATTAATAGTCAATCATCAATATCAGTGCTCACATCAAATTTGTTACTTTATTTCTTTCTAGTTTCTGTTGGGATTTCATTTGTAATTGAGCAGCTCTGTAGTTTGAAACTCATATTTAGCATAACTTTTTTTAATCTGTTTAGAAAAGGCATACAGTTTGTTTCAGTTACGTGAAATAAAAAAAAAACATCTGATCACTTGGCTGGGAAAAAATGGGACTGAATTGGTTAACTTGCGCAAACTTCTTCACATTATTTAGTCAAACAGAGTACATACCATGACATACCAATAATAAACAGCCTAAATGATAAATTAAAACACTTACCTGGTCTTTCACCCATGTGAGCCATTAACAATCTCCTCCAAATTACTCTCCTCAGAAATACTTCTCTAAAATAAATAAGTAAATAAACAAACAAAAAATAAATAAATTAAATTAATGTCACAAATTAAATTGTTAAAATAATACTAATAATAATAATAATAATAATAATAATAATAATAATAATAATAATAATAATAATAACTCCTTCCAAAATAGGAAACGACCAACAAAAGTGTTTACAGAAAAAAGCTTAATTATTTAACAAATACTCTCTTCAAAGAAAAATATCCAATGATCTCCGTCTGAAATAAAAGTCTTTTCTCAGGAATCCCTCAAAGTTCTTCAAGAATCTCAAGATCTGCCCAGCAAAGTCTCTGCAAATGAAAAATACACAACAGGGCTTTTACAGTGCGACCAACTCTAAGTTTATAGTCTTGCGACTATGAAAAAATATTTGTGAGATCGCGATGAACTAAGGAGAGTGACAGTGTTTAATGATTATTAATACGGATTAATCCAAGAGTTTCATAAACAAAAAGTTAATATTAAGTGACTTACATTGTCTGACTACAACACCATTGCCTGATTTTGCTCTAGCTGTTTCCAGAACACAAATAGTTTCAAAGTCACAGCTGCAAACAGAGTGGTGTTTCGTTTTATAAATCCTGCGTGTTTAAATGAATCTAGTGAGTCAATGATTCAATTACCCATTCATAAACAGTCACACCTGATTCATTCACGTAAGGCGTGATTCGCCTTTAGTTGCTATAGCAACGCAATTTTGACTGAATATATAAACACTCAAACCCATCGCTATTTGTTGGTTGTGAGACGAGGCGACATTTGCTGTGCAGATCTTAAGATTCTTCAAGAACTTCGAGGGATTCCTGAGAGAAGACTTTTATTTCAGACGGAGATCATCGATATTTTCTTTGAGGAGAGTATTTGTTAAATAATTAAGCTTATTTCTTTAGACACTTCTGTTGTTCGTTTCCTATTTTGGAAGTAGTTCATTGTATTTTCTTTTATTTTAATTACATTTTATTTTTCATTTTGTTTATTTATTTATTTATTTTTTTGGAGGAGTATTTCTGAAGAGAGTTTTACTTTTATTGATTTTGTTTATTGGTTTGTTTTTTTCTTATTTGGAGGAGTTTGGAGGAGGCTGTCAGTGGCTCACATGGGTGAAAGACCAGGTAAGTGTTTGAATTTATCTAGGCTGTTTATTATTGGGATGTTATGGTGTGTACATTGTTTGACTAAATAATGTGAAGACGTTTGTGCAAGTTAACCCATCCAGTCCCATTCTTTTCTCAGTTAAGTGATCACGTGTATTCTATTCCATCTAATTGAAACAAGCTGCATGCCTTTTCTAAATAGGTTTAGTATTAAGTATTGTAAGTGTGAAATATTTTAGCCTCAGGCCGCTCCAGATCCAGGAGTGCTTTCACCCAGACGGCTGGTCAGGAGGATGGGAGACGTGGCTCTGGTGATCGTGATCAGGATCCACTGCCAAACCCAAACCAGCCATCGAGCCAAGAGCTACCAGGATATATCGCTCCTCTGCCTTCTGACTTGGCTGTTTCTGTGTCCACAGATCAGCCTCACAGGAAGAGGAAGAGGAAGCGGCAGAGCGGCAGCCAGGAGGATGAACGTCCGTCCACCTCACAGAGAAGACCTGCCAAACGCTCCTGCAGAGGTCAGAATAGACTGATATTAAAGATGTTATGATGTTCTTCAGCCGCATTAAAGTAACATTCTTTTACAGGTTTAGATACTGTAACGTGTTTCTTGTGATCTTGTGTGTTGTAGAAGCGTATGCGAAGGGCCCATTGCTGGGGCGAGGTGGTTTCGGCTCTGTGCATGCTGGGATCCACAGGTCTGATGGACTGCCAGTAAGACATTTTGTTCCCTCCTTCATTCAAACAGCTTTTAGAAATGTTGATATCAGTGGATGTCATCTGTCAGTGTGATTTACTGTGCTTTATGCGTTTACAGGTTGCCATCAAATATGTTTCTAAAGGCAGGATGCCTGAGACGCTAAAAGTTGTAAGTTGAGTTGTGAATCTGTTGTTCTGTCTCTGTATCTGCATTCAGCTCTGGATATAATGGATCATTTGTCACTGCAGGAAAGCCATGGTCAGCTGCCGCTGGAGGTGGCATTGATGACCCTGGTCAATTCAGCTCCTGCCTGCCCCAATGTCCTGCAGCTGCTGGAGTGGTTTGACCATCGCAGACGCTACACCATGATCCTGGAGCGTCCAGTTCCTTGCCAAGATCTCCAGAGTTTCTGTGAGGAGAACGGATATCTGGATGAGAGTCTGGCTAAGAAAGTCCTGCTGCAGCTGATCAGCGCTCTGAAACACTGCGAGAGCCGTGGAGTCCTGCACCGGGACGTCAAACCAGAGAACCTGCTGATCTCCACAGAGTCACACGACATCAAGCTGCTGGACTTCGGCTGTGGAGATCTGCTGAAAGACTCGGCCTACAAATACTTTGCAGGTTGGTTTGATCTCACTACAGTGATCTGTTTGTCAACTTTTGATGAGGGAATTTGTTTGGGCTGGATGTTTGTGGTCTTGTTGTGTCGGTTTGGTCAGTGGGGGTGACGCTCTACAACATCCTGTGCGGTTGTTTCCCCTTCAGAGGCGCACGAAGGGTCACCTCCAAAAGCAGACTGCACTTCCCTAGAGAACTGTCTACAGGCAAGAGACAGAAATCACATCCAGATCCAGGTGAAGTGTGTTGTTTTGTGTTTCTGAAGACTGTGTTGTGTGTAACAGAGTGCCGTCAGCTGATTCGCTGGTGTCTCAGTGCATCGGCATCAGATCGGCCCGGTTTAGACGACATTGAGAGCCACCCCTGGTTACACTGAACAGGTGTCCAGTGACACACACTTATCTGAATCACAGCATTCATGGCTGGATTGTGTTGTTAGGATCAGTCTATATAAATGCTTTTGATTATTTGTATAGGGTGAGCAGGGGTGAAACAGGAAGTGCAGAGAACAGCTTCCTGATCACCTACAGTAAGAGGATCATGGACTAATGGTCGCCACACAATTAGTTTTGTTCATCGTCTGCTCCAGTCTGTGAGGGGCTCTGTGTGGATACTGGAGGAGCTGAACACACAGCAGCAGCAGAAACCAGAGCCAGAGATCAGCTACAGCAGCAAAATATGTAGAAAAAAGGGAGAGAAAAAAATGGGACAGTGTGCAAATAAGCATAACAGGAGCAGGAACAGACTGGGACAGATTGTAAAATAGCATAATGTGTAGGAAGGGAAAAGGAACAAAAAAATAAGAGAAATCAGACAAAATAAATCTTAGTGATCAAATAAGTCCAGTAGGT
The DNA here is from genome assembly GCA_036247105.1 of Cirrhinus mrigala. Lineage (NCBI taxonomy): Eukaryota > Metazoa > Chordata > Actinopteri > Cypriniformes > Cyprinidae > Cirrhinus > Cirrhinus mrigala. Next base: position 31,028,772 of record CM070029.1, read on the forward strand.
GGTGATAGACATGTAGAAACACTTTAAACTAAAGACAATAACATTATACAGTAGTAGGGTAGTGGTTGGTGTGTGTGGTCAAAGTACTGCAGACTATAAACTAGAAAAATACATTTTATAAAAAAGTAGAATGACTAAACAAGACAAGAAATATAAATTAAAATGTAAATAAGAAAAATCAGAAGAAATGAGTGCCAGGGCTTAAATGTAGTTATAAAGTCAGTTATTTCTATCTTTTGCTGTAGTGTGTCAGTAGGAAATATCAGTTTACATTTCTAAACATTCATTTTGCCATTAATTGTAATAATCCAGTGAGATTTTTGTTTGCACAAGGAGTCTGACAACAGCCAGTGCTCCACACAGAGATCTGATCTCATCATCATCCAGTCTGTCTGGAATGACATGAAGAAATAGAACAAACTGAGACAGACTAAATTCAGAAGAACTGTGGCAACATCTCCAAGTTGCTTTAAGAAACCTACATGCAAAGCTACCTGAAAACTTATGCGCAAATGTACCTAGGGCAAAAGCTGTTTTAAACGCAAATATGGTTTACCAAATGTTGATTTAATTTATTTAATAGAAGTTAATTGATAAAATCTATTTATGGCATTATTTTTGACAACATCCTCATTTTACAGCATTTTTACACAAGTGTCTAAAGCATTTAACAGTACTTTGCAGGTAGGTTTCTTGAAGCAACTTGGAGATGTTGCCACAGTTCTTCTGGATTTAGTCGTCTTTGCATAGGCTGGATCGGTACTTCTGCAGTGATGTAGGATGATTTTGAAATGATTTTTGAAGTTGAGGGAAAAAATACGTTTGGAGTTTTTTTGACATACCCTAACTGTCTTGAGTCAGAATAGACAGAGTTCAGGGAGAGGAAGGCAAGACGAGCATTTGAGATTAAAAAGTATTTAAATTGTATATATATATATTTTTTTTAATGAAAATAACCAATCATTTAGCTAGATAAGACCCTTCTTCCTTGGCTGGGAACATTTGAAGCCGCATTTAAACTGCCTTTTGGAAGTTCAAAATCAGGGCACCATATCAGTCCATTATATGGAGAAAAATGCTGAAATGTTTTCCTCAAAAAACATAATTTCTTCATGACTGAAGAAAGAAAGACATGAACATCTTGGATGACAAGGGGGTGAGTACATTGTGAATCTTTGTTTTGGAAGTGGGCTTCTCCTTTAAACCCACTTGTTAAAAATATTTACAGCACTAATCCCATTCCAGACCTCATGAAATTCCAGCATTACAATCCAGCAATAAACTCAATTTTGAGATGTAAACACAGAATTAGGACTTTTATTTTCTTGCAATTCTGAGTTTGTATCTGGCAATTCTGACATTTTTCTCTGAATTCTGAGTTTATATATCATAATTCTGTTTTTGTTGGATGTGTCAGTGTTGTGAGGATAAATTATTGTTCAAAAGTTTATGGAGAAAATGACAGAATAATATGGCAATATATCTCTCAGTCTTTATGTATGGTTAGTTTAATTCTGTCAGCTTCACTGACACGGTCACCTTGAAAAAAGAAAGAGTTAAGAAAGGAATGAAGGAAGGACAGAAAGAGAGTGGGAGAATGAATCTGCAGCTGTGGGAAGGAAAAGAACAGATAAGGCATTCAATGATACTGACTTTGAGACAAGATCACACTGATATGTTATGATGACACACGCTCAGACCTTGTTATGAGGCTCACATTCATGTGAACTGTTGCTCTGTTACAGGACATGAGGTTGTGACCAGCAGGTGTCAGTCTGTCCTTCACGGGCCGTCCTCTCTGCTGCTGTGCCCAACAAACACCCTGATTCACCACTCAGTCACTGCTGTCAGTAGGTACTGATATATAGAGCTAAGAAAATGTCTAGTCGTTTTCAAGAATGTGTGTGTGAACTGGTTTGGCAAGTGAGAACTCAAGTGTCAAAGAACTTTACTCTAACACATATGAAATTATTGAAATAGGTGAATCTAGAACACAAATAGAACACATAAATAAGTACGAATGAATGAGGTCCTGATTACAGCTGCTTAAAATTACATAGTACACTGGTTACTGTGTGGCATGTGAAAGTAAACTATTTCATGAGGTGTATGTTGAACTTTAAAAAGACAAAAAACAAAACAAACAAAAAAAAAAAAAAAAACAGGTTGAACCTGTCTACACTAACCTGTGAAAATAAAACCTACCATATACAGTCATGTGAAAAAGTTAGGACACCCTATTGAATTTCATGGTTTTCTGTATCAGGACATAATAAAAAATTATCTGGTCCTTGGCAGGTCTCAAAATTTGGAAAATAAATCCTCAGATAAACATCATGACATGACATATTGCACAGTGTCATTATTTATTTAAGAAAAATACAGCCAAGAGGGAAAGATCATGTGTGACAAAGTTAGGACACCCTATAAGTCAGTTGCCTGTAGATCCACTTTTAGCAGCAATAACTTGAAGTATTCATTTTCTGTGTGACTTCATCAGTCTCTCACATCATTCTGGAGGAATTTGGACCACTCTTCTTTCAACGTTGCTCCAGTTTATTGAGGTTTATGGGCATTTGCTTATGCACAGCTCTCACCATAGCATTTGAGTCAGTATGAGCTCTGGACTTGGACTGGGCTATTGCAACACCTTGATTCTTTTCTTTTCAGCCATTCTGTTTTAGATTTGCTGGTGTGCTTGGAATCATTGTCCTGTTGCATGACCCAATTTTGGCCCAACTTTAGATGTCGGACAGATGCCTTCATATTTGACTCTAGAGTACTTTGATATCCAGAGGAGTTCATGGCCAACTCGATGACTGTGAGGTGCCCAGGTCCTGTGGCTACAAAACAAGCCCAAAATTATCAGCCCTCCTCCAGCATGCTTGTCTTTTGGTATGAGGTGTTTGTGCTGATATGCTCTTTAGGTTTTTACCAAACTTGGCGCTGTGATTTATGGCCAAACATCTCCACTTCGGTCTCGTCTGTTCAAAGGACATTATTCTAGAAGACTTGTGTTTTGTTCAGATGCAACCTTGCAGACCTAAACTGTGCTGCAATGGGTTTTTTTTTTTAGATAGAAGAGGCTTTCTTCTGCCAAGCCTTCCAAACAAGTCATTTTTGTCCCATATTTTTCTAATGGTATTGTCATGAACTTTATCATTTAACATGTTAACTGAGGCCTTTAGAGTCTGAGGTGTAATTCTTGGGTTGTCTGCCATTTCTCTGAGCTTTGCACGGTCTGATCTTGGGGTGAATTTTCTGGGATGTCCACTCCTGGAAGGAGAGGTGTCTGTTTTAAATGTCTTCCACTTGTGAATAAACTTCAAATTGTTTGGAAATGGCCCTATTACTCTTCTCAGATGGATGGCAGCAACAATTGCTTCTCTAAGATGATTGCTGATGTCTTACCTACTTGGCATTGTGTTAACACACACCTGAAGTCTCCAGACCAGCGAACTGCCAAAGCTTATGCTTTTATAGAGGCGCTCAGACTTACTGATGATCAGTTAATCAAAAGTGACTGTTATTTACCCTCTTAATTCCAATGTAAACAGTAAGGGTGTCCTAACTTTGTCACAGATGGCTTTTCCATTTTGGCTTTATTTTTGTTCAGTAAATAATGACACAGTGCAATTTGTCATGTTTTGTTGTTCATCTGAGGTTTTATTTTCAAAATTTTAAGACCAGCCAAGGACCAGTTATTTTTAATGATGTCCTGATATGGGAAACCATGAAATTCAAAAGGGTGTCCTAACTTTTTCACATGACTGTAAGAAAAACAGTAGCAAGTTGTGCTTCAGTAGATTAAACACTGAGTTTTATTAAACATTCATCGATCCCCATTTGCCAATGTACAAATAATACTAAAAACAGTCACAGTTTTACCTATTTACAGCAAACGTTTAAAAACACCTGCAACAACAGAGCAGTTTTCTAGCTGACAAATGTCAGGCCCAGGGGAACAACAGACCCAGATATGTCACAGAATTTTGCTTGACACATTCAAAATAGACATTCTCTTGAAACACGCTCCTCAGCAACTAAAACCCTATTATCACCATCAACCCATGTACTCTTGGAGGCCGCTTTATTAAATATTTACTTACTTTTTTTATTTTTTTAATTAAATATTTACATACTTTTTTTTGTATTAAAATTCTGCAAATTATTCCACATGAACATAGTACAAACAATACATAATTAAAAAACACAGAACTAAAACCCAAAACCTGAGCTCATCTAAAACACTAACACTTAACACTATCCCTTTTCAAGCACTGGTGATTTTTTGCATTCAGAAAAAACAAATTTAATTATATTTATCCTCACTGATACTGCAGAACTGTAGAAAAAAAAAAATAAATAAATAGCATTTTGTCCTAAAAAATATTTATATATTAAACAGATACATTTCCTGATATAATTGTCACCTTCTCATTAGGTCAGGTCTGGAAATTGTTGCTAATTGACTAAACCTGCTATGCAGATTTGTAAGCATTTCTGGACAAAAATCATCCTCTGCAATGGATATTGCATCCAGGTCACCAGTGGCGATAGGTTGTCCCTCATCTGCGTAACAGTGCGGTGTATAAATAGCAAGCTCCTCATCACGCATTTGGAGAGCAAGTAGTTTCTGAAGAGAAAAAGGAAAAAACAAAAGCACCATGAAAATTATTCACCATACTTTGGACACACTTGAGCAAATGTATTTATCATTAAAAAAAAAAAAAAACTGTTGATCTATAACTTCTAAATGTTTACTCCTCTAACAAGGAACCAGGAACATTCTCAGACATTTAATTCTGTTATTACTTGTTACAAAACTTTTAGAGAACATTCAAAAGTAAGATTCCCATAATGTTCGGAACATTATCAACACTGTAAAAAAAAAAAATGTTGTTTCAACTTAAAACAGTAAGTGTTCGTGTGTAACGGAGACTCCAGGGAAGCGTGTAAGATCCAGATGTGAGCTTTATTTAACACAGCGTAGTCAAGACAGGCAGGATCGATCTCCAAACCAACAATGAAACGTAGGCAAGACAAAAGTGAAAACCAAATAAACAGGCAGAAGGTCAAAATCCAAGAGAGAGCAGTCCAAAGTGACAAATGAACAAGGCTATGAAACTAAGCAAAAACTATGGCAATGAACTAGACAGAACTATGGTAAAAAAACAAGGCAAAACAATGACAAGAAACAAAACCATGGCAAAACAAAACAAGGCAATGAAACAGGATAAACGCTTAGTAGAGTCCGCACAGCAAAACAATACTTCGTGGGGCTTGTTTGGTTTAGGCCTCCTTATATGGCCACCAAACAGGAAGTAACCAATGAAGCAGCAGAGGGAGCAGTAACAGTCAGTCCATGGGTGAGGGCTTCCTCTGCTGGCGTGGCATTACATCGTGCTGCCTTAACATTTTAAGTTTACTCAACTCAAATATCCACATTTTCATGTAGTACAACTTAACATTTCATGTTGACTAAACTTAACATTTTAAGGCAGCACGAACACTTACTTTTTTAAGTTTAAAACTTTTTTTTTTTTTTTTTTTTTTACAGTGAATGTTCCCTACATGTTCACATAAAAGTATAAAAATAAAGCATGTTAGTTGTTATAACTCTTTATAGCAAAATTCACAAATTATAGTTGTAAAATGCAGTTGTGAAAAAAAAAAAAAAAAAAAAAAAATGAGTAGAGTCATAATGTTCATTGATAAAATCACCTGGTTGATGAGAGTGGCGAGGTGTCCACCCAAGTAAGATGCATTAGTGTTGGAGGAATGGGTGCTTCTAAAACTTGATCTCATATTCGATCGCTGGTTTGAAAAAAGCACAGATGATGACGTGAGAAAGGCTGAGCTGAGCTAAAATTTACATATTATTACTGTCACTTTATTTTTACCTGAAAATGTCCTCTGTGTGAACGTCTTGTGGAACTCTGAAAAGCATACAGGACATATCAGAAACAGTCCATCACAACACAAAGAAAATGACCAGCACTTTGAAATCTTGCGGTGGCTGTTAATACTCACCGTATACATCGAGCGTCTGAACGCCTGGTTGTTGTGGACTGATGATGATTGGGTCTGTGAAACTGCTTGCTGTTCCTTATGCATCACCTGGATATTATGAAGCAAAATGATAATTTTAAGTAAAGGTCTCCTGTAGCAAACACGATGCAGAATTTCAATTTTATTATACAGGCGTATTTCCAGAAACATTATAGAAGATATTAAAATTAAATATTTGAAGTTGGTTTGACAGCAAAACATTATTTCCCAGAATGCTGAAAAAAAACATAAAGAATTTTATTGTTACTCACGGTTTGCTTTGTGGTCTTCTGGCTTGAATTTGTATTTAAATATACATTAGGTTTTTTTATGAAAGAATCAGTCTGATCATTGCTAAGAGGGTAAAGAACCTTTATGAAGACATCATGATTTAAATTAAAAGTCATCCAAGGCAACAAAGGGTATTTGATATAAATATGAGTTGCACTTTAGTTTACACTTTACAATACAGTTTGGTTCAGTATGTTTAGTTAATGAATTAGGTACCGTAACCATGCACAAAAATGTTTACAGCATTTTAAAATCTTTAAACATAGTAATGTTGTATTTGTTATATTACAGTAATTAATAACAGCACCAATAAGAAGCAGCTTGCCAAAGAAATGAATATCAAGTGCATGTCCTTGTATAATTTGACACAGTATGTGTGTGTGTCAAAATATATGTCATTTTTAAAATTAACATTAAGTTAACAAATGCTGTGTGCATTGTTCTTTTATGTTATTACATGAACTAATTAAAAAACATTATTGAAAAACTGTTATTGTAGGCTTGTGTGATGAAATTACCATGCAGTCTGTTCCTGGATGTTCTGTGTTTGTTTTGATGAGATGACCGAGGCCCTCATCCATTGCAATCATTTTTTTCTCCGCCTTGCAGGAGATCAGTAGACTCAGTAATAACATTGCTGAAATATAAAAAGGGAGTATTTCTTTTTAAACAAAGCTATCAGCTCCATTGACCACATTTTGCAGTGTTTAAACAAATAGTTTACACAAAAAATGAAAAATTTGCTCAAAATTCACTCAGGCCAGAGAAGATGTAGATGTGTTTCTTTATCTGAACAGATTTGGAGAAATGCATCATCAGATCACCAATAAATCCTTCGCAGTGAATGGGTGCCGTCAGAATGAGAGTCCAAACGGCTGATAAAAACATCACAAGTAATCCACACCACTCCAGTCCATCAATTAACATCAATCTATCATTAAGATTTTTTAACTTTAAACTGTTGCTTTAAGCTAAAATATGAGTCCATGATCCATAATAATGCTTATATAAAACACGTATATTTCCTGTTGTCTCTTACATCAAGATCCATCCAGATATTTGTTCAGAGCTGGACTGTTTTCACATCTGATCTGTGCATACCTCTCTCCTGATTCAGACAAGCCTTTTATTATGGATATGTATTGATTGAAGACTCATATTTTACCTGGAAGCAATTGTTTAAAGATAAAAACGATGAGTCTTCAAACACACAGCTTCACTTCACATTTTGACGGCACCCATTCACTGCAGAGGATCCACTGGTGAACAAGTGATGCAATGTTTAACTTTGATCAGAACAAACAAACAAACTCATGTGCATCTTGGATAGCCTGAGGGTGAATAAATGGTCAGTAAATTTTCATTTTGTGTGAACTATTTCATTAAATCAGGTTAATAAATTACTCAGATTTTTCCCCAAATGCAGAAAAAACATTTTAAGTGCCTTGGAGCAAAATCTATAGTATTTACAGAGAACAAATTAAATGACATTTAAAACTGTAATAAAAGCATGTGCTATTCAAAAAACAGGTTTCTACAGGTTTTTGTCGTCTTTCCTTGTTTTGCCACACCTTTAATGGTTGGATTCACTTGAACAGAATAATGGGTTTTTGGTATTGTGAAACAGATTGTAAAGTCTTTTGTCATCTATTAGTACTCTTAATGTCATGCAGACACTGGAAATCACCATCTCACCTGTGAGAACCAGAACTGCAAGAGCAACCATCAAGGCGGCAACAGGCCCTAATCGAACCTTCGAGACCATCCTGGCATGGCAGTTGGGAGTGATAGAGCAGTCACACACCGTGACCGTCAGGTTCTGGATGGAGTAAAATCCCTGCTGGTCTGATATTTTGATCTGGAGGAGGTGATGACCTGAAAACACGCTGTTTTCTTTTACAAGACTCACCGTTGTACCTTTTGGAGAAAAAGAAAGATAAAATGAGAGTTAGTATTACTGTAAAAAAATGTTAAATGTTTTCAAAATAAGTATCTTATGTTCATCAAGGCTGCATTCGATTAATAATAGAGTAAAAAACAGTATAATTATGAAATATTATTAAAATTTAAAATAACTGTTTTCTATGTGAATACATGTTAAAATGTAATTTATATCTGTGATCAAAGCTAAATTTTTAAGCATCATTACTCCAGTCTTCAGTGTCACATGATCCTTCAGAAATCATCCTAAAATGCTGATATGCTTAAAAAAAAAAAAAAAGGCTTAATTATTCTAAACTTTTGGCTGCTAATGTAGGTACAGAAACACAATCTTAAGGAGGTGATAAAACAGTGTTCATAAACCATTTTACTTCTGTGATTTGTTTACCAAGTGAAATATGATATTCAGCGAGTGATACTGTAGGGTGGTCTGGACTGAGTGAAGTAGATGGTGGCATTACCTTGGGCTGGTTCAACTCTCCATTTGTCCTTAACATCTCCCAAAAGCTCATAGTAGAAAGGCGATCCATATGGAGGAAAGTCCAGGTCTACGGCTGTGATGTTGACCATTGTGGGTTCTTGATATAGGCAAATGCCGACATTGTTTACCTCCAGTATTGGTACATTATCATTTTGATCATTCAGGTGAATCACTAGAGTTCCAGTGCCTGTCAGCGGAGGAACACCTGGCGATCAGAGACATGGAGAAAACAGGAATTCAGTTAGAGTAAAAAAACATGATTATGAATCTTGAGGTTGCAAGGTTAGTGTATGTAATTTTTGATAGATATTAAGAGTTTTGTTAGATGTACAGTGCACAGCATAAATGAGTACATCCCCTCTGAATAAATATAAAATATGTATTTTCTTAATGATCACTAATATAGCTCATGGAAAGATGGCAAAACTGAAATGTATTAAAACATATATTTTATAAAAACAAAACAAAAAAAAATTATATGCCAATATTTTCGTAAAATAACCTAGCCAATTTAGTTTAAATGAAGGACTGCAGAAATTAGTACACCCTAGATTTAATTCCGCAAATTAGTATTAGTATTATACTTAGTATGTCCTCCAGAACTTTAAGTACACTGATCTGACCCTTCTTGGCGCTGAGTGTACAAGTTCATTACAAATTGTCATATCTGTCCTGTTTAACTCCTGGAGAAACCTTCTTAAATGCCCTGGTCCTTAATGGGGAGTTTTGCTAAGCTTGTCTCTACAGAATCCCCCACAGCCGCTCAAGAGTGTTTGGTAATTGATCAAGCAGGCTTGATGGAACATTATATCTCCAAATAAACATAACATAGTAAAGAGTAATTGCTGAATTTGTGAAGTTTTAGAGGATGTGTTCTCATTTATGCTGTGCACTGTAAGTAAACTAGATATCAGTTAAGCAAGGTCATTCCATAAAGCATGACACTAGGAATGTAAATGTGCATGTATCTCACATGAAAAAAAAAAAAAAAAGGAATTCTCTTTCCATGGATACTTAGTGTATTATGAGAATATTTATATATGTCGTACCATCATCCACAGCATGCAGGGTTGCTATATAGGTGCCGTTTATCAGAAATGGTGACTCTCTATCCAGAATTTTAGATGTGGATACTTCTCCAGTCTGTGCATCAATAGTTATCCATCCATCAATATCTTCACCTTTAACAAATCTGAGATTCAAAGAAATACCAAATGAATTCACCTTTGTGATTATATGGGAAACATATACAGTAACATTAGCTTCTCTTACTTAAATGTGTTTACGTGGGTTCCATCCGTGTCTTTAGCAGTGAAGGTCGTAAGACTTGTTCCTACAGCTATGTTCTCCATTACCACAACATGCTTAACAGGTGGAATAAACACCGGAGGGTCGTTGACATCTTCAACATAAATTGTCACTTCAATGGTGTTATAGAGGACACTTGTGTCAGTGTAAGCAGTTTGGGGTATTTTGTCGAGCTCCCACATGGCGTCCGTTACTGTCTTACAGGAAAAGTAAGGAATTTCGTTCTGCACACTGATGGACACATTGTGATGTGTTTGCTCCTCGTAGTCTGTTTGCTGAAATGAGCCAAGAAAAAGAGAGATTAGAGATATATTTCTGTGTAAACACTAATTCTACAGCATCATAAGCAGCAACACTGACTCAAGCTTTAGGCAGGTTGGCTTACAAAATAAAACATCAACTATCTGTCTACCTTAACAACGGTTAAAATTCCTTCATTCGTAACAGGGTCCGTTTCTATATTGAATATCTCGTATTTATCTCCGTAGATTGTGTATTTGGCTTTCCAAGCTTTGGAACCACGGACGTCTTTGTCTGTTACTTGCAGTCGCAGAACTTCAACCCCAGTTTCTCTCTCCTTGACCTTCCCTGGTCCCTGAAACATAAGTCAGTTTTATTTCAAAGGGTTTTATAGGACAATATATCTAACTTGGCATTAAACGTAATAACCAAGATCACAAGCATATAAACTTAAAACTTACTGTTTTGCCAGTGAACTCTGGAAGATTGTTGTTATTATCTGCAATATTGATTATCACCGTACCCGTACTTGAGAGCTTTATCTTTTCCCCGTTGTCCTTTGCTTCAACAAGGATTGTATATTTCTGAGCTTTCTGGAATTGAGAAATACTTATAAAGCATGAAAAGCAGTATGCGTTCTCTGAATGCAATAACCAGAGGTGGAAAGAGTAATAAAATTTGCTACTCAAGTAAAAGTACTGTTACTTCAATGAAATTTTACTTAAGTACAAGTAAAAGTACTGGCCAAAAAATCTACTCAAGTAAAAGTAAAAAGTAACTCTTCTAAAATTTTACTCTGAGTAAAATTTACTGAGTAATGTTTTTTTATTTTTTTTGAACAACAGTGGTGGGTGGGTGATTCTAGTGTAGTTTAAAAAAAAGACGGGGATATAAATCTCAACCTGGTTGTTTTTAATTGAGGAAACAACTTTACAAATTAAAGTGCAATAAAAAGTGCAATATGATTTAAATAAATGTTCATTAAACACACAGAATTTGAAATTTTTACATTCTTATATATATATAAAAAAAAGACGGGGATATAAATCTCAACCTGGTTGTTTTTAATTGAGGAAACAACTTTACAAATTAAAGTGCAATAAAAAGTGCAATATGATTTAAATAAATGTTCATTAAACACACAGAATTTGAAATTTTTACATTCTTATATATATATATATATATATATATATATATATATATATATATATATATATATATATATATATATATATATATATGTGTGTGTGTGTTTGTGTGTGTTTCTACACACATCACATTTTGTTTTTTACATTATTGCTGACTAAGCTGAAGATAAGAACATGCTTATGAAAAACAGTGGCTATATCAGACCGCAAAAAAAAAAAAAAAAAAAAAAAAACACACTAAAATGTTAACCTTCACACAGTTAAATTTGATGTAACTGTAACCTCATATACATACATAAACAGGTGGACATTTTAGCATTTTTAATAAAAAAATAAGTCATTCTGTCTACTGATAATAAAAAAAAAATATTGTTTAATGACCTTTACTGATCATAAAATAAAAACATTGTTTATTTCAGTAGCAGTCCACAGCTTGAGTCTACTGTAAGTTATTAACTTACGATAATGAGAGAAATCGCAAATGCAGAGTCAGCTCACGCATTGAACTCAGTGACGAATCAAAACGCTTTGATTGGACACTGCATTCTCAACAAAAGTGTATGATTGGTTATACAGTAATGCCCAATTCTAACACGACATCTGCAGATGTATTCTAACTCTTTTCATAGACTTAAGTAAATCGTGACACTGGTAATAGCTTAACGTTAATTGTGCATTGACAATTTTGTCCTAAGTTACTGTTAATTTCCAACCCTAGTGCTAACCAACATTAGCGCGCGCTCCCCTCCTTCCCTCTACGCACATTTTATTTTATTTTTTTTTATTTTATTTTTTATTTTTATTTAATTTTACTATTTTTTTATTTTTACTCAGTAACGGATAGGATTTAAAATGTAGTTAAGTACAATACTTAAATCAAAACATACTTAAGTAAAAGTAAAATTACAAAATGTAAAAGTTACTTTAAAAAGTAGAAGTACACAAAAAACCTACTCAATTACAGTAACGCGAGTAAATGTAATTCGTTACTTTCCACCTCTGGCAATAACAGATGTATCAAAGGTACAAAAATAGTAAAGAATAATGAAGTTATTACCTCATAGTCCAAACACCCCTTAAAATAAATTGTTCCAGAATGTGTTTGCTGCTGAATATAAAATGTAACGTTATCTTTATCTGGTCTGACAGACTTGATTGTGAAATTAAAAGTTCCATTGTTTGTTTCTGAATCATCCTCATCAGTAGCCAGTACTGTCACTACTTCTTTGCCTAAAAATTGTTAAGAAAACTGTTAATACTTCACACTCATTTATGCATCCTAATAGTGTTTCAAACCTGTATGCGATTATTTTTCTTGTGAAAAAGTATACAGTATATTTTTAAGAATCACCATGCAGCCTTTGCTGTTCAACAACATGTTTACCTTCCTGTTATGAGGAATGAGCATTGTGTGGAACGAATTTGGGGAAAACTCCTGTTTTACTCTGTACTGAAGCCTGATTTGTTCACGTTTGTGTGGCTGCACAAACCAATGCTGCTTTAGCCCGCCAGAAAGGGCGGAGCCGAGCCCTATATAAGTTGACTCATAGTGCCATCCATAAGATCATTCGACTGAAGCGACAGTTATTGATTCGCATGCAGACATGAAGCACTGACTGATGGCGCCTGCAAGTCACCAGCAGGAGAGTCATTGATGTGTGACTGGCAACCCTTTTTGTCGGCCTCCAAAGCAAACAAAGAGCTGCTCCAACTGCCAAAACAGGTTGGAGCGCTCCAGATATACTCTTAATGACCTAACAGGGCAAAGTAGATTAGGCCCCTCCTCACCTTCCGCAACGGGGAGTGCCATAAGGGTAACCATCTGGGCTCTGAACGAGTCGAGAGCACCTTAGGGACATAACCATGTCTTGGTTTCAGGACAACCTTGCAGTCATTTGGCCCAAACTCCAAACTCAGAGCGCCCTTCAAGAACTTAATAAAATCGTTTTTAGCCAGTGAACGGCCTGCCTCGATGGAATGATTCACTGCGATGGCTGCCATGAATACTTTGAGCATGAAGAGGCTCACTCCTTGTCCAGCAATCAAAGTGTAAAGGCGAGCACTGAGCCAAGCGTGGGCCAGAGTATCTCACTGCATCGAGAAATAAATTGGGCAGTGAGAGTTGTTTTCTGAGGTGAAGAGGTCGACCTCTGCCTTCCCGAAGATCTTCCAAATTCTCTGGACTGTCTGAAGATGTAGCACCCATTTGCCTGGGGTTAAATTGCCTCTGAACAGCATGTCTGCGCCCAGGTTAAATCTGCCTGGCACATGAACCGCTCTTAGCGAAAGGAGTTCCTTTAGTGCCCAATGAAGGAGGTGACGAGACTGGTGAGTCCAGGAAGGCCATCCTCTCCGCATCCTCAGTGAGGTTTAGCCAGAGGTGGCGCTCCAGCACCACCAAACTGGCCATGGTCTTGGCGATCGCCTGCGGCATTGCTTTCGTGGCACAGGGACAGATCTGTCGCTGTGCGCAGCTCACTGAAAACCTCCTGGTGTTGCTGGCCAGACTCGTCCACACTGCAGAGAAGTTTGGTTTGGAACACTTGGAGTACCGCCAGGGAGGTCGTGCAGGGCTTAGAGGGGTGCGCTGCATGGGTCTTCAACTGCAGGGCAGATGGTGGGCACAGATGAGTAGCTACCGCCTCCTCCAGCGGAGGGAGCTTGCTGTGTCCCTTTTCGTCAGCGCTGTCAATGGTGTGGGAGCTGCTGCTGTAGAGGGATTAACCCGTGCCATATAGGGGGCGCGCCAGGTCTTGGTGAGTTCATCATTAACTGCAGGCAAGAACAGGGCGAGGCGTTGGCGAGAAGATTGTTGACGGCTTACCGGCAGGTACCACTTGTCCAGAGCTGACCACTCAAAGCCCAGATCCTCCACTGCCTTAGACAGGACGCGGATGAGCTCGGCATCCGGCTTCGGCCTCACAGGTTGAGAAGAGGGAAGAGCTTTGGGCTCTCGGCCGAAACCTCCCCAATCTTCTGCGTCAGCGCCAAAAACATAGAGTTGTCAGCTGTAACTTCTTCAATGATGATGTCCTCCTCAGATGCGCAGGAGAGGAGGGGCGCTGGTCAGCTTCTTCCTTGGCTTCTTCTTCCAGAGTCAGTGAAGAGATGTCCTCATCACTGAAGGAGAATGATCTGATGAATGGCGCTACGAGCCGACTTATATAGGCCCTTTCTGGCGGGCTAAAGCACCATTGGTTTATGCAGCTGCACAAATGTGAACAAATCAAGAGTTTTCCCCAAATGCGTTCAACGCAACGGGAGAGATCGTTCGAAAGGGAACTATAATGGATTACCTTGAGCATGCGACTCATCCACACTCACTTCATAGACGGACTTTTGAAATACTGGTGCGTTGTCATTTATGTCCAATATTTTGATCTCAAGTGCAAGTCTTGTATCCACTTTATTATTGGATTTATTTCTTGCTTCAAATGTCAACTACAATTGAATCCAGTTAATATCAATATGCAGGCCATTCTTGCAGTGTATTTGAATGAATTTCAATGCTGTTGTCTGTTCTTTCAGGGGTACTTACACGGAGAATTTTAGGGCCTTTTTCATAGTCCATCCTTTTATGTACTAAAACTACACCTGTATCTTTAATGCTGAGAACATCCGTCGGTTCTTGATCCACACCCTGACCATGTAGTATGTAATTTACAAGATAAGACTTTTGGAGTTCAACCTGAAACACAAACAACATAAACTCTGATATGTTCACATGACCACAATAATCCAGCAATTTAACCTTGTAATGTGAAAAACTCTATTTAAATAAAACTGAATTGAATGTGCTCTAGTTGAAAGTGGTGACTCTTATGATGCTGCTCACCTTGCCTATTTCATATGGAAATGGACCACGGTGTTCTTCCTCAATAGTAAACGAATCAATGATCCATGCACGCTTCTGTCGTGTCCTCCCGCTATCAACCCATACACACACACTCCAGACAGACTGAGTTAAAATAATAATAATAATAATAATAATAATAATTCATTATTATTATTATTATTATTATTATTATTGTTGTTGTTATTTTTATTAAAATAATTGAATATGAACTGGAATAAAAAAAATAAATAAAAAAATAAAAGTAAAATCCCATTAAAGCACTCATAATTCTAGTGAAATTGTACTTAATAATGCAAAATAATATTACAGAATTTTAAAGAATGTTGGTTGATGGTAGCCACTGACTTACATAGTATTTTATTTATTTATTTATTTATTGAAACAGTGGGTAAACTATCACTTTAAATGGTCAAAAAACAGGCTTCATTTTCTTTATGCAAAATATAATTTCCCTCTTTTATTTCTCTCTCGCGCGTTTAATTTGGGGTGAAATATGACTTTTCCATTCTGTATTGAATTACATTTGCAATGCCATTTTGTCTTTTGTCAGGTTTGCTACAACAAGACTTTGAGGTAGTTTACTTCAGTTCTGTAGCTAAAAATGTGGTTTGTCACCCAAATGTTTGCAGGTTTGAAAGCCTCAGGCAAACACTGAACTACCACCTTCCCCCCCTAGATTTGAATGGTTTGGTTGCATGGCAAAAAGTAGCTTTTACTTTTAATTTGCACTCTTAAATTGCTAGTAAAAAAATAAAAAATAAAATAAAAACAAACAAACAGCAAGTAACACATTGATGTAAATGTGATTTTTTTTTTTATATAGTTGCGTATTTACAGAAAGTGAAGTGGGAAAGAGAGAGGGGATGAGACCGGGGAAATTCCGTGAGCCAGGACAGGAACTCGGGACACTTAAAGTGCAATGGCGGTATAAGTCGGCACACTGCCCACGAGGCTATTGGCACTGACTTAAATGTGAATTTTGAAGTAAAAAGAAATAAAATGTATTTTCTTGTAAGCTTCAATAAAGTACTGTCAATTAATTCTATACTTATAAATATTTTTTTTTACAGTGAAGATGGTTTTAAATTACTCTGACTATAATTTACAGAATATAAACACTTTGCTGAGAAGATTTTGACAAAGCAATTAAGTTAATTTTCAGTTATTATAATGATCATTGTAATTAAATGTAGTTTTCACTGCCTAGACATACATCAAATAAACGTTTATTGATTTTATCACCAAAGAGAAATTGCATAAATTATTCTTTATTGGTAATGTCAGAGTGAAAGTCCCTTCATTTAGTCTGGCAGGCATATTTATGATTGATCTTTAACTGACTTTAATTTTATTGCCACAGTGCAATTTGATATGATTAACTATTAATCAAACCTAATTTTGATCATAGGATAAGAGGTTATAGTCCACACTGACAGGCCACTACATTTATGCAGCCCAGCTGCTGAAAATAAGTTACAGAGTATCTTATAAAAGTTTAATAGTTGTCAGTATCAGTCAATGAGGTCAAAAACTTGTTAATTACCGTTGAGTTTAGGACCAATGCCAACTGAATAATGTATCTAGGTGTTTTCTGAAAACATGATGTGAATTTCTGGCCTGCATTCACAGTAATAAATCGAGTTTTCTGTGATATTTTTGTTTCTATGAACGCTTGAGGGCATATACACTACCATTCAAAAGTTTGGGGTCAGTAAGACTTGTAATAGTCTTTAAAGTAGTCTCTTATGCTCATCAAGGCTGCATTTATTTGATTAAAAATATAGAAAAAAAAAAAAAAAACAGTTATATTGCAAAATGTTTTTACAATATAAAATAATGTTTTTTTATTTTAACATACTTTAAAATAGAATTTATTCCTGTGATGAAAAGCTGAATTTTTATCAGCTGTTACTCCAGTCTTAAGTGTCACATGATCCTTCAGAAATCATTCTAATATGCGGATTTATTATTAGAATGATCAATGTTGGATAATATCAACAGTTGTGCTGCCAAATATTTTTTGGAACCTGTAATTTTTTTTTTCAGGATTCTTTCATGAATAACAAGTTTAAAAAGTACAGTGTTTATTCAAAATATAAATATTTTATAACAATGTAAATTATTTATTATTAACTTTTAATAAACTTTTAATTATTAACTTAATACATCCTTGGTGAATAAAAGTATTAATTTCTTAAAAAAAAAAAAAAAAAAAAAGAAACAATAAAAATGTACTGACTGTACGTTTGCAAACCATTTCACAGATTCCTTTAATGAAAAATAAAGCTCTGTGCAGATTGGAAAGAATACTATATACAATAGTTATATATTGCTAGTTCTACAGAACTACATTTACAGTTCTTACTATATGACGAATGGCAAACAATCCCATAAGCTAATCATTCAAGGAAACCAAACCTTCTGTAACCCACTGTTGATAAAACTGGCTTAATACAGCGTGACAGACTTAGTTCCTGCAACATAAACGTCCGTTGTCTAGAAATATGAGCAGAGAAACATGAGACGGTGCGAGTGGCTCTAGTGTATCACATCACACACAGCTTTAACTCACCAGCAGCAGGAGAAAGCTGACAGGAAGGGTCCTCATGTTGAAACAGATCATCATGCAGTCCAACTCGACTGTCTCTTACAGTAACCCAGGCTACTCATATGACACACTCGTGGGGCGGGGATTCATGCGATTCATGTGTGGTTTGTTCGGGAGCTGAGCATGCACAGTCCGCTCTTGAGGGGGCGGTCTGTGTTCATTCATAATGTGCCCATTTAATTCTGAGGAATTAAATTTACTTACTGTGCTCTCCCACCTGTCATGCGCCTCAGGTTCAGTGTGACACTTAAACATCCAGATAGCAGGTAAGTTTGTCATGTCAGATCTCAGGACGCATACTTCCACATGTCCATCCTTCTTCAACACAGGAAGTTCCTGAGGTTCGCTTTGGGGGCAAAGTGTACCAGATTCAGGTTCTTCCGTTTCGGCCTTGCACTCTCACCCCGCACTTTCACAAGTGTGTGGATGCTGCTCTGCTCCTCTGAGACTCCAGGGCATCCGCATACTGAACCATCGACGATTTGTTGATGTTAGCTCATTCAGAGCAGATGGCGGTTCAACATCGAGATGTTGTTCTCACTCACATGAAAGAGCTAGGGTTGATACTAAAACGCCAAGAAAAGTGTGTTTTCTCCACTACAGAGGTCTACTTACCTGGGCGTGGTGTGAGATTCGACCACGACGCAGGCACGTCTGTCTCCTGCTCGGATCGAGTCGATCCTCACCTCAGTCAAGAGAGTCAAAATAGGCCAGTCACTCGCTGTCAAACAGTTCCAGAAACTGTTGGGTCTGATGGCAGCTGCGTCCAACGGAATACCTTTTGGCCTGCTGTACATGAGACCCCTGCAGTGGTGGCTCAGGACCAAGGGGAAACCCGCTTCACATGATCAAGGTCACGCGGCGATGCTTTCGTGCCTTAGACGTGGAGGAAATTTTGGTTCCTGAATCAGGGCACAGTGTTGGGAGCTCCTTGTCACCGCGTAACGCTAGCGACGGACGTGTCCCTCACCGGTTAAGGAGAGGTCATGAGTGGCCACCCAGCCCGCGGTCTGTGGAGCGGCCGCCATCTCACTTGGCACATTTATCGCCTGGAGATGCTGGCTGTGTTTCAGGCACTGAACCACTTCCTCCCAGACCTGAGAGATCGCCATGTGTTGGTGCGCACCGACAACACATCGGTGGTCTCTTACATAAACCACCAGGAAGGTCTGCGTTCTCGCCCCTTGTACAAGCTGGCGCACCAGATCCTGGTGTAGTCCCAGGGAAAAACTCCTCTCGCTGAGAGTAGTCTACATCCCGGGACGTCTCAATCAGGGAGCAGACATCC
>CM070029.1:31048483-31163659 GCA_036247105.1 Cirrhinus mrigala
TGCTGCCTTAACATTTTAAGTTTACTCAACTCAAATATCCACATTTTCATGTAGTACAACTTAACATTTCATGTTGACTAAACTTAACATTTTAAGGCAGCACGAACACTTACTTTTTTAAGTTTAAAACTTTTTTTTTTTTTTTTTTTTTTTACAGTGAATGTTCCCTACATGTTCACATAAAAGTATAAAAATAAAGCATGTTAGTTGTTATAACTCTTTATAGCAAAATTCACAAATTATAGTTGTAAAATGCAGTTGTGAAAAAAAAAAAAAAAAAAAAAAAATGAGTAGAGTCATAATGTTCATTGATAAAATCACCTGGTTGATGAGAGTGGCGAGGTGTCCACCCAAGTAAGATGCATTAGTGTTGGAGGAATGGGTGCTTCTAAAACTTGATCTCATATTCGATCGCTGGTTTGAAAAAAGCACAGATGATGACGTGAGAAAGGCTGAGCTGAGCTAAAATTTACATATTATTACTGTCACTTTATTTTTACCTGAAAATGTCCTCTGTGTGAACGTCTTGTGGAACTCTGAAAAGCATACAGGACATATCAGAAACAGTCCATCACAACACAAAGAAAAATGACCAGCACTTTGAAATCTTGCGGTGGCTGTTAATACTCACCGTATACATCGAGCGTCTGAACGCCTGGTTGTTGTGGACTGATGATGATTGGGTCTGTGAAACTGCTTGCTGTTCCTTATGCATCACCTGGATATTATGAAGCAAAATGATAATTTTAAGTAAAGGTCTCCTGTAGCAAACACGATGCAGAATTTCAATTTTATTATACAGGCGTATTTCCAGAAACATTATAGAAGATATTAAAATTAAATATTTGAAGTTGGTTTGACAGCAAAACATTATTTCCCAGAATGCTGAAAAAAACATAAAGAATTTTATTGTTACTCACGGTTTGCTTTGTGGTCTTCTGGCTTGAATTTGTATTTAAATATACATTAGGTTTTTTTATGAAAGAATCAGTCTGATCATTGCTAAGAGGGTAAAGAACCTTTATGAAGACATCATGATTTAAATTAAAAGTCATCCAAGGCAACAAAGGGTATTTGATATAAATATGAGTTGCACTTTAGTTTACACTTTACAATACAGTTTGGTTCAGTATGTTTAGTTAATGAATTAGGTACCGTAACCATGCACAAAAATGTTTACAGCATTTTAAAATCTTTAAACATAGTAATGTTGTATTTGTTATATTACAGTAATTAATAACAGCACCAATAAGAAGCAGCTTGCCAAAGAAATGATCAAGTGCATGTCCTTGTATAATTTGACACAGTATGTGTGTGTGTCAAAATATATGTCATTTTTAAAATTAACATTAAGTTAACAAATGCTGTGTGCATTGTTCTTTTATGTTATTACATGAACTAATTAAAAAAACATTATTGAAAAACTGTTATTGTAGGCTTGTGTGATGAAATTACCATGCAGTCTGTTCCTGGATGTTCTGTGTTTGTTTTGATGAGATGACCGAGGCCCTCATCCATTGCAATCATTTTTTTTCTCCGCCTTGCAGGAGATCAGTAGACTCAGTAATAACATTGCTGAAATATAAAAAGGGAGTATTTCTTTTTAAACAAAGCTATCAGCTCCATTGACCACATTTTGCAGTGTTTAAACAAATAGTTTACACAAAAAATGAAAAATTTGCTCAAAATTCACTCAGGCCAGAGAAGATGTAGATGTGTTTCTTTATCTGAACAGATTTGGAGAAATGCATCATCAGATCACCAATAAATCCTTCGCAGTGAATGGGTGCCGTCAGAATGAGAGTCCAAACGGCTGATAAAAACATCACAAGTAATCCACACCACTCCAGTCCATCAATTAACATCAATCTATCATTAAGATTTTTTAACTTTAAACTGTTGCTTTAAGCTAAAATATGAGTCCATGATCCATAATAATGCTTATATAAAACACGTATATTTCCTGTTGTCTCTTACATCAAGATCCATCCAGATATTTGTTCAGAGCTGGGACTGTTTTCACATCTGATCTGTGCATACCTCTCTCCTGATTCAGACAAGCCTTTTATTATGGATATGTATTGATTGAAGACTCATATTTTACCTGGAAGCAATTGTTTAAAGATAAAAACGTCTTCAAACACACAGCTTCACTTCACATTTTGACGGCACCCATTCACTGCAGAGGATCCACTGGTGAACAAGTGATGCAATGTTTAACTTTGATCAGAACAAACAAACAAACTCATGTGCATCTTGGATAGCCTGAGGGTGAATAAATGGTCAGTAAATTTTCATTTTGTGTGAACTATTTCATTAAATCAGGTTAATAAATTACTCAGATTTTTCCCCAAATGCAGAAAAAACATTTTAAGTGCCTTGGAGCAAAATCTATAGTATTTACAGAGAACAAATTAAATGACATTTAAAACTGTAATAAAAGCATGTGCTATTCAAAAAACAGGTTTCTACAGGTTTTTGTCGTCTTTCCTTGTTTTGCCACACCTTTAATGGTTGGATTCACTTGAACAGAATAATGGGTTTTTGGTATTGTGAAACAGATTGTAAAGTCTTTTGTCATCTATTAGTACTCTTAATGTCATGCAGACACTGGAAATCACCATCTCACCTGTGAGAACCAGAACTGCAAGAGCAACCATCAAGGCGGCAACAGGCCCTAATCGAACCTTCGAGACCATCCTGGCATGGCAGTTGGGAGTGATAGAGCAGTCACACACCGTGACCGTCAGGTTCTGGATGGAGTAAAATCCCTGCTGGTCTGATATTTTGATCTGGAGGAGGTGATGACCTGAAAACACGCTGTTTTTCTTTTACAAGACTCACCGTTGTACCTTTTGGAGAAAAAGAAAGATAAAATGAGAGTTAGTATTACTGTAAAAAAATGTTAAATGTTTTCAAAATAAGTATCTTATGTTCATCAAGGCTGCATTCGATTAATAATAGAGTAAAAAAACAGTATAATTATGAAATATTATTAAAATTTAAAATAACTGTTTTCTATGTGAATACATGTTAAAATGTAATTTATATCTGTGATCAAAGCTAAATTTTTAAGCATCATTACTCCAGTCTTCAGTGTCACATGATCCTTCAGAAATCATCCTAAAATGCTGATATGCTTAAAAAAAAAAAAAAGGCTTAATTATTCTAAACTTTTGGCTGCTAATGTAGGTACAGAAACACAATTTTAAGGAGGTGATAAAACAGTGTTCATAAACCATTTTACTTCTGTGATTTGTTTACCAAGTGAAATATGATATTCAGCGAGTGATACTGTAGGGTGGTCTGGACTGAGTGAAGTAGATGGTGGCATTACCTTGGGCTGGTTCAACTCTCCATTTGTCCTTAACATCTCCCAAAAGCTCATAGTAGAAAGGCGATCCATATGGAGGAAAGTCCAGGTCTACGGCTGTGATGTTGACCATTGTGGGTTCTTGATATAGGCAAATGCCGACATTGTTTACCTCCAGTATTGGTACATTATCATTTTGATCATTCAGGTGAATCACTAGAGTTCCAGTGCCTGTCAGCGGAGGAACACCTGGCGATCAGAGACATGGAGAAAACAGGAATTCAGTTAGAGTAAAAAAACATGATTATGAATCTTGAGGTTGCAAGGTTAGTGTATGTAATTTTTGATAGATATTAAGAGTTTTGTTAGATGTACAGTGCACAGCATAAATGAGTACATCCCCTCTGAATAAATATAAAATATGTATTTTCTTAATGATCACTAATATAGCTCATGGAAAGATGGCAAAACTGAAATGTATTAAAACATATATTTTATAAAAACAAAACAAAAAAAAATTATATGCCAATATTTTCGTAAAATAACCTAGCCAATTTAGTTTAAATGAAGGACTGCAGAAATTAGTACACCCTAGATTTAATTCCGCAAATTAGTATTAGTATTATACTTAGTATGTCCTCCAGAACTTTAAGTACACTGATCTGACCCTTCTTGGCGCTGAGTGTACAAGTTCATTACAAATTGTCATATCTGTCCTGTTTAACTCCTGGAGAAACCTTCTTAAATGCCCTGGTCCTTAATGGGGAGTTTTGCTAAGCTTGTCTCTACAGAATCCCCCACAGCCGCTCAAGAGTGTTTGGTAATTGATCAAGCAGGCTTGATGGAACATTATATCTCCAAATAAACATAACATAGTAAAGAGTAATTGCTGAATTTGTGAAGTTTTAGAGGATGTGTTCTCATTTATGCTGTGCACTGTAAGTAAACTAGATATCAGTTAAGCAAGGTCATTCCATAAAGCATGACACTAGGAATGTAAATGTGCATGTATCTCACATGAAAAAAAAAAAAAAAGGAATTCTCTTTCCATGGATACTTAGTGTATTATGAGAATATTTATATATGTCGTACCATCATCCACAGCATGCAGGGTTGCTATATAGGTGCCGTTTATCAGAAATGGTGACTCTCTATCCAGAATTTTAGATGTGGATACTTCTCCAGTCTGTGCATCAATAGTTATCCATCCATCAATATCTTCACCTTTAACAAATCTGAGATTCAAAGAAATACCAAATGAATTCACCTTTGTGATTATATGGGAAACATATACAGTAACATTAGCTTCTCTTACTTAAATGTGTTTACGTGGGTTCCATCCGTGTCTTTAGCAGTGAAGGTCGTAAGACTTGTTCCTACAGCTATGTTCTCCATTACCACAACATGCTTAACAGGTGGAATAAACACCGGAGGGTCGTTGACATCTTCAACATAAATTGTCACTTCAATGGTGTTATAGAGGACACTTGTGTCAGTGTAAGCAGTTTGGGGTATTTTGTCGAGCTCCCACATGGCGTCCGTTACTGTCTTACAGGAAAAGTAAGGAATTTCGTTCTGCACACTGATGGACACATTGTGATGTGTTTGCTCCTCGTAGTCTGTTTGCTGAAATGAGCCAAGAAAAAGAGAGATTAGAGATATATTTCTGTGTAAACACTAATTCTACAGCATCATAAGCAGCAACACTGACTCAAGCTTTAGGCAGGTTGGCTTACAAAATAAAACATCAACTATCTGTCTACCTTAACAACGGTTAAAATTCCTTCATTCGTAACAGGGTCCGTTTCTATATTGAATATCTCGTATTTATCTCCGTAGATTGTGTATTTGGCTTTCCAAGCTTTGGTACCACGGACGTCTTTGTCTGTTACTTGCAGTCGCAGAACTTCAACCCCAGTTTCTCTCTCCTTGACCTTCCCTGGTCCCTGAAACATAAGTCAGTTTTATTTCAAAGGGTTTTATAGGACAATATATCTAACTTGGCATTAAACGTAATAACCAAGATCACAAGCATATAAACTTAAAACTTACTGTTTTGCCAGTGAACTCTGGAAGATTGTTGTTATTATCTGCAATATTGATTATCACCGTACCCGTACTTGAGAGCTTTATCTTTTCCCCGTTGTCCTTTGCTTCAACAAGGATTGTATATTTCTGAGCTTTCTGGAATTGAGAAATACTTATAAAGCATGAAAAGCAGTATGCGTTCTCTGAATGCAATAACCAGAGGTGGAAAGAGTAATAAAATTTGCTACTCAAGTAAAAGTACTGTTACTTCAATGAAATTTTACTTAAGTACAAGTAAAAGTACTGGCCAAAAAATCTACTCAAGTAAAAGTAAAAAGTAACTCTTCTAAAATTTTACTCTGAGTAAAATTTACTGAGTAATGTTTTTTTATTTTTTTTGAACAACAGTGGTGGGTGGGTGATTCTAGTGTAGTTTAAAAAAAAGACGGGGATATAAATCTCAACCTGGTTGTTTTTTAATTGAGGAAACAACTTTACAAATTAAAGTGCAATAAAAAGTGCAATATGATTTAAATAAATGTTCATTAAACACACAGAATTTGAAATTTTTACATTCTTATATATATATAAAAAAAAGACGGGGATATAAATCTCAACCTGGTTGTTTTTAATTGAGGAAACAACTTTACAAATTAAAGTGCAATAAAAAGTGCAATATGATTTAAATAAATGTTCATTAAACACACAGAATTTGAAATTTTTACATTCTTATATATATATATATATATATATATATATATATATATATATATATATATATATATATATATATATATATATATATGTGTGTGTGTGTTTGTGTGTGTTTCTACACACATCACATTTTGTTTTTTACATTATTGCTGACTAAGCTGAAGATAAGAACATGCTTATGAAAAACAGTGGCTATATCAGACCGCAAAAAAAAAAAAAAAAAAAAAAAAAAACACACTAAAATGTTAACCTTCACACAGTTAAATTTGATGTAACTGTAACCTCATATACATACATAAACAGGTGGACATTTTAGCATTTTTAATAAAAAAATAAGTCATTCTGTCTACTGATAATAAAAAAAAAATATTGTTTAATGACCTTTACTGATCATAAAATAAAAACATTGTTTATTTCAGTAGCAGTCCACAGCTTGAGTCTACTGTAAGTTATTAACTTACGATAATGAGAGAAATCGCAAATGCAGAGTCAGCTCACGCATTGAACTCAGTGACGAATCAAAACGCTTTGATTGGACACTGCATTCTCAACAAAAGTGTATGATTGGTTATACAGTAATGCCCAATTCTAACACGACATCTGCAGATGTATTCTAACTCTTTTCATAGACTTAAGTAAATCGTGACACTGGTAATAGCTTAACGTTAATTGTGCATTGACAATTTTGTCCTAAGTTACTGTTAATTTCCAACCCTAGTGCTAACCAACATTAGCGCGCGCTCCCCTCCTTCCCTCTACGCACATTTTATTTTATTTTTTTTTATTTTATTTTTTATTTTTATTTAATTTTACTATTTTTTTATTTTTACTCAGTAACGGATAGGATTTAAAATGTAGTTAAGTACAATACTTAAATCAAAACATACTTAAGTAAAAGTAAAATTACAAAATGTAAAAGTTACTTTAAAAAGTAGAAGTACACAAAAAACCTACTCAATTACAGTAACGCGAGTAAATGTAATTCGTTACTTTCCACCTCTGGCAATAACAGATGTATCAAAGGTACAAAAATAGTAAAGAATAATGAAGTTATTACCTCATAGTCCAAACACCCCTTAAAATAAATTGTTCCAGAATGTGTTTGCTGCTGAATATAAAATGTAACGTTATCTTTATCTGGTCTGACAGACTTGATTGTGAAATTAAAAGTTCCATTGTTTGTTTCTGAATCATCCTCATCAGTAGCCAGTACTGTCACTACTTCTTTGCCTAAAAATTGTTAAGAAAACTGTTAATACTTCACACTCATTTATGCATCCTAATAGTGTTTCAAACCTGTATGCGATTATTTTTCTTGTGAAAAAGTATACAGTATATTTTTAAGAATCACCATGCAGCCTTTGCTGTTCAACAACATGTTTACCTTCCTGTTATGAGGAATGAGCATTGTGTGGAACGAATTTGGGGAAAACTCCTGTTTTACTCTGTACTGAAGCCTGATTTGTTCACGTTTGTGTGGCTGCACAAACCAATGCTGCTTTAGCCCGCCAGAAAGGGCGGAGCCGAGCCCTATATAAGTTGACTCATAGTGCCATCCATAAGATCATTCGACTGAAGCGACAGTTATTGATTCGCATGCAGACATGAAGCACTGACTGATGGCGCCTGCAAGTCACCAGCAGGAGAGTCATTGATGTGTGACTGGCAACCCTTTTTGTCGGCCTCCAAAGCAAACAAAGAGCTGCTCCAACTGCCAAAACAGGTTGGAGCGCTCCAGATATACTCTTAATGACCTAACAGGGCAAAGTAGATTAGGCCCCTCCTCACCTTCCGCAACGGGGAGTGCCATAAGGGTAACCATCTGGGCTCTGAACGAGTCGAGAGCACCTTAGGGACATAACCATGTCTTGGTTTCAGGACAACCTTGCAGTCATTTGGCCCAAACTCCAAACTCAGAGCGCCCTTCAAGAACTTAATAAAATCGTTTTTAGCCAGTGAACGGCCTGCCTCGATGGAATGATTCACTGCGATGGCTGCCATGAATACTTTGAGCATGAAGAGGCTCACTCCTTGTCCAGCAATCAAAGTGTAAAGGCGAGCACTGAGCCAAGCGTGGGCCAGAGTATCTCACTGCATCGAGAAATAAATTGGGCAGTGAGAGTTGTTTTCTGAGGTGAAGAGGTCGACCTCTGCCTTCCCGAAGATCTTCCAAATTCTCTGGACTGTCTGAAGATGTAGCACCCATTTGCCTGGGGTTAAATTGCCTCTGAACAGCATGTCTGCGCCCAGGTTAAATCTGCCTGGCACATGAACCGCTCTTAGCGAAAGGAGTTCCTTTAGTGCCCAATGAAGGAGGTGACGAGACTGGTGAGTCCAGGAAGGCCATCCTCTCCGCATCCTCAGTGAGGTTTAGCCAGAGGTGGCGCTCCAGCACCACCAAACTGGCCATGGTCTTGGCGATCGCCTGCGGCATTGCTTTCGTGGCACAGGGACAGATCTGTCGCTGTGCGCAGCTCACTGAAAACCTCCTGGTGTTGCTGGCCAGACTCGTCCACACTGCAGAGAAGTTTGGTTTGGAACACTTGGAGTACCGCCAGGGAGGTCGTGCAGGGCTTAGAGGGGTGCGCTGCATGGGTCTTCAACTGCAGGGCAGATGGTGGGCACAGATGAGTAGCTACCGCCTCCTCCAGCGGAGGGAGCTTGCTGTGTCCCTTTTCGTCAGCGCTGTCAATGGTGTGGGAGCTGCTGCTGTAGAGGGATTAACCCGTGCCATATAGGGGGCGCGCCAGGTCTTGGTGAGTTCATCATTAACTGCAGGCAAGAACAGGGCGAGGCGTTGGCGAGAAGATTGTTGACGGCTTACCGGCAGGTACCACTTGTCCAGAGCTGACCACTCAAACCCCAGATCCTCCACTGCCTTAGACAGGACGCGGATGAGCTCGGCATCCGGCTTCGGCCTCACAGGTTGAGAAGAGGGAAGAGCTTTGGGCTCTCGGCCGAAACCTCCCCAATCTTCTGCGTCAGCGCCAAAAACATAGAGTTGTCAGCTGTAACTTCTTCAATGATGATGTCCTCCTCAGATGCGCAGGAGAGGAGGGGCGCTGGTCAGCTTCTTCCTTGGCTTCTTCTTCCAGAGTCAGTGAAGAGATGTCCTCATCACTGAAGGAGAATGATCTGATGAATGGCGCTACGAGCCGACTTATATAGGCCCTTTCTGGCGGGCTAAAGCACCATTGGTTTATGCAGCTGCACAAATGTGAACAAATCAAGAGTTTTCCCCAAATGCGTTCAACGCAACGGGAGAGATCGTTCGAAAGGGAACTATAATGGATTACCTTGAGCATGCGACTCATCCACACTCACTTCATAGACGGACTTTTGAAATACTGGTGCGTTGTCATTTATGTCCAATATTTTGATCTCAAGTGCAAGTCTTGTATCCACTTTATTATTGGATTTATTTCTTGCTTCAAATGTCAACTACAATTGAATCCAGTTAATATCAATATGCAGGCCATTCTTGCAGTGTATTTGAATGAATTTCAATGCTGTTGTCTGTTCTTTCAGGGGTACTTACACGGAGAATTTTAGGGCCTTTTTCATAGTCCATCCTTTTATGTACTAAAACTACACCTGTATCTTTAATGCTGAGAACATCCGTCGGTTCTTGATCCACACCCTGACCATGTAGTATGTAATTTACAAGATAAGACTTTTGGAGTTCAACCTGAAACACAAACAACATAAACTCTGATATGTTCACATGACCACAATAATCCAGCAATTTAACCTTGTAATGTGAAAAACTCTATTTAAATAAAACTGAATTGAATGTGCTCTAGTTGAAAGTGGTGACTCTTATGATGCTGCTCACCTTGCCTATTTCATATGGAAATGGACCACGGTGTTCTTCCTCAATAGTAAACGAATCAATGATCCATGCACGCTTCTGTCGTCTCCTCCCGCTATCAACCCATACACACACACTCCAGACAGACTGAGTTAAAATAATAATAATAATAATAATAATAATAATTCATTATTATTATTATTATTATTATTATTATTGTTGTTGTTATTTTTATTAAAATAATTGAATATGAACTGGAATAAAAAAAATAAATAAAAAAATAAAAGTAAAATCCCATTAAAGCACTCATAATTCTAGTGAAATTGTACTTAATAATGCAAAATAATATTACAGAATTTTAAAGAATGTTGGTTGATGGTAGCCACTGACTTACATAGTATTTTATTTATTTATTTATTTATTGAAACAGTGGGTAAACTATCACTTTAAATGGTCAAAAAACAGGCTTCATTTTCTTTATGCAAAATATAATTTCCCTCTTTTATTTCTCTCTCGCGCGTTTAATTTGGGGTGAAATATGACTTTTCCATTCTGTATTGAATTACATTTGCAATGCCATTTTGTCTTTTGTCAGGTTTGCTACAACAAGACTTTGAGGTAGTTTACTTCAGTTCTGTAGCTAAAAATGTGGTTTGTCACCCAAATGTTTGCAGGTTTGAAAGCCTCAGGCAAACACTGAACTACCACCTTCCCCCCCTAGATTTGAATGGTTTGGTTGCATGGCAAAAAGTAGCTTTTACTTTTAATTTGCACTCTTAAATTGCTAGTAAAAAATAAAAAATAAAATAAAATAAACAAACAGCAAGTAACACATTGATGTAAATGTGATTTTTTTTTTATATAGTTGCGTATTTACAGAAAGTGAAGTGGGAAAGAGAGAGGGGATGAGACCGGGGAAATTCCGTGAGCCAGGACAGGAACTCGGGACACTTAAAGTGCAATGGCGGTATAAGTCGGCACACTGCCCACGAGGCTATTGGCACTGACTTAAATGTGAATTTTGAAGTAAAAAGAAATAAAATGTATTTTCTTGTAAGCTTCAATAAAGTACTGTCAATTAATTCTATACTTATAAATATTTTTTTTTTACAGTGAAGATGGTTTTAAATTACTCTGACTATAATTTACAGAATATAAACACTTTGCTGAGAAGATTTTGACAAAGCAATTAAGTTAATTTTCAGTTATTATAATGATCATTGTAATTAAATGTAGTTTTCACTGCCTAGACATACATCAAATAAACGTTTATTGATTTTATCACCAAAGAGAAATTGCATAAATTATTCTTTATTGGTAATGTCAGAGTGAAAGTCCCTTCATTTAGTCTGGCAGGCATATTTATGATTGATCTTTAACTGACTTTAATTTTATTGCCACAGTGCAATTTGATATGATTAACTATTAATCAAACCTAATTTTGATCATAGGATAAGAGGTTATAGTCCACACTGACAGGCCACTACATTTATGCAGCCCAGCTGCTGAAAATAAGTTACAGAGTATCTTATAAAAGTTTAATAGTTGTCAGTATCAGTCAATGAGGTCAAAAACTTGTTAATTACCGTTGAGTTTAGGACCAATGCCAACTGAATAATGTATCTAGGTGTTTTCTGAAAACATGATGTGAATTTCTGGCCTGCATTCACAGTAATAAATCGAGTTTTCTGTGATATTTTTGTTTCTATGAACGCTTGAGGGCATATACACTACCATTCAAAAGTTTGGGGTCAGTAAGACTTGTAATAGTCTTTAAAGTAGTCTCTTATGCTCATCAAGGCTGCATTTATTTGATTAAAAATATAGAAAAAAAAAAAAAAAACAGTTATATTGCAAAATGTTTTTACAATATAAAATAATGTTTTTTTATTTTAACATACTTTAAAATAGAATTTATTCCTGTGATGAAAAGCTGAATTTTTATCAGCTGTTACTCCAGTCTTAAGTGTCACATGATCCTTCAGAAATCATTCTAATATGCGGATTTATTATTAGAATGATCAATGTTGGATAATATCAACAGTTGTGCTGCCAAATATTTTTTGGAACCTGTAATTTTTTTTTTCAGGATTCTTTCATGAATAACAAGTTTAAAAAGTACAGTGTTTATTCAAAATATAAATATTTTATAACAATGTAAATTATTTATTATTAACTTTTAATAAACTTTTAATTATTAACTTAATACATCCTTGGTGAATAAAAGTATTAATTTCTTAAAAAAAAAAAAAAAAAAAAAGAAACAATAAAAATGTACTGACTGTACGTTTGCAAACCATTTCACAGATTCCTTTAATGAAAAATAAAGCTCTGTGCAGATTGGAAAGAATACTATATACAATAGTTATATATTGCTAGTTCTACAGAACTACATTTACAGTTCTTACTATATGACGAATGGCAAACAATCCCATAAGCTAATCATTCAAGGAAACCAAACCTTCTGTAACCCACTGTTGATAAAACTGGCTTAATACAGCGTGACAGACTTAGTTCCTGCAACATAAACGTCCGTTGTCTAGAAATATGAGCAGAGAAACATGAGACGGTGCGAGTGGCTCTAGTGTATCACATCACACACAGCTTTAACTCACCAGCAGCAGGAGAAAGCTGACAGGAAGGGTCCTCATGTTGAAACAGATCATCATGCAGTCCAACTCGACTGTCTCTTACAGTAACCCAGGCTACTCATATGACACACTCGTGGGGCGGGGATTCATGCGATTCATGTGTGGTTTGTTCGGGAGCTGAGCATGCACAGTCCGCTCTTGAGGGGGCGGTCTGTGTTCATTCATAATGTGCCCATTTAATTCTGAGGAATTAAATTTACTTACTGTGCTCTCCCACCTGTCATGCGCCTCAGGTTCAGTGTGACACTTAAACATCCAGATAGCAGGTAAGTTTGTCATGTCAGATCTCAGGACGCATACTTCCACATGTCCATCCTTCTTCAACACAGGAAGTTCCTGAGGTTCGCTTTGGGGGCAAAGTGTACCAGATTCAGGTTCTTCCGTTTCGGCCTTGCACTCTCACCCCGCACTTTCACAAGTGTGTGGATGCTGCTCTGCTCCTCTGAGACTCCAGGGCATCCGCATACTGAACCATCGACGATTTGTTGATGTTAGCTCATTCAGAGCAGATGGCGGTTCAACATCGAGATGTTGTTCTCACTCACATGAAAGAGCTAGGGTTGATACTAAAACGCCAAGAAAAGTGTGTTTTCTCCACTACAGAGGTCTACTTACCTGGGCGTGGTGTGAGATTCGACCACGACGCAGGCACGTCTGTCTCCTGCTCGGATCGAGTCGATCCTCACCTCAGTCAAGAGAGTCAAAATAGGCCAGTCACTCGCTGTCAAACAGTTCCAGAAAACTGTTGGGTCTGATGGCAGCTGCGTCCAACGGAATACCTTTTGGCCTGCTGTACATGAGACCCCTGCAGTGGTGGCTCAGGACCAAGGGGAAACCCGCTTCACATGATCAAGGTCACGCGGCGATGCTTTCGTGCCTTAGACGTGGAGGAAATTTTGGTTCCTGAATCAGGGCACAGTGTTGGGAGCTCCTTGTCACCGCGTAACGCTAGCGACGGACGTGTCCCTCACCGGTTAAGGAGAGGTCATGAGTGGCCACCCAGCCCGCGGTCTGTGGAGCGGCCGCCATCTCACTTGGCACATTTATCGCCTGGAGATGCTGGCTGTGTTTCAGGCACTGAACCACTTCCTCCCAGACCTGAGAGATCGCCATGTGTTGGTGCGCACCGACAACACATCGGTGGTCTCTTACATAAACCACCAGGAAGGTCTGCGTTCTCGCCCCTTGTACAAGCTGGCGCACCAGATCCTGGTGTAGTCCCAGGGAAAACTCCTCTCGCTGAGAGTAGTCTACATCCCGGGACGTCTCAATCAGGGAGCAGACATCCACTCACTTTCGTGAGGTTCTACGGCCTCATATTCATGCCATTCCTGGCTCCTCTGTTCTCTCGTCCTAGCTGTGCTCAGTGATACACACTAGGCAGGGATTTGAAAGTCTGGCAGCGTGGGCATCTCGTTCCCCAATGCGTTTCGACGCAGCTCGAGTTCCCGAAGGGGAACGTCCCAGGTTACGTATGTAACCATGGTTCCCCGAGGGAACGAGACGCTGCGTCTCTTTGCCATACTTCTGGCATCCCTGCCGCGCTTGCTTCTCTAACACAGAAGCTGCCAGCTTTCTCACTGCATGTGCTTTTATGCTCCTGGTCTCCCCGTCGCCCCGCCCGTGACGGCTTGTTGCTTATTTGGACTGATTACACACCTGTTTTCAGAGCGTGGTTCGCTGATGGCATTCCCCAATGCGTTCCGATGCAGCGTCTCGTTTCCTCGGGGAACCATGGTTACATACGTAACCTGGGACGTTTTTGTTTGTTTGTTTCTTTAGTTCTTCAAACTAAAACGAAAATGAGAAATTGCTGCCATGACACCTAATTTAAATAAATGAATAAATAAGTTCAAGGATTTTTTTTTTTTTTTTTTTTTAAGTATTATTATTTTTTTATTTATTTATTTCAAGTGATGAAATTTGTGAGTTTTATGGGTTTTGTTTTAGTTAACAATAATAACCCAATTGACAGGGCCCAATATAGCAACACATGATGTTTTAATAACAAGGTTCGGGAGGAGCATGATCAGATAATCAACCAATTCGAGCACAGGTGTAACTCATCTAGCTAATCATCCGAACTAGCACAAGTCATATATATGCACGCAGCCGACTTACCTCTGTCATTCGACAGTTTTCCGGCATCCCCCCTCCACCCCAACTCCTTACTCTTAATCTATTCTCATCCCATACTTGGGATGGGGGGAGTTCTCTGGGTTCGGGCCATATTCTGGGCTCTGAACCCTCCCCCAGGACAGCACACCAAAATATGCTTACTATTTGCTCAACCAGATTAGATGTAAGGGTGAACTCATGAATGTAAAAAAATAATTTTGCAGTTTAGCTGTTTCAATGTCATCATAAGCCTACACACATCGTATACCCAATAGTCACCAAGGGAGCTACGGTCAACTTAGGCTTGCGATGCTTTTGGGAAACGCAGCCCTAGAGTATCTGCCCCCTCACCTTAAAAAAAATGTATCACATTCTCAGCATCACTCATCATGAGATCTTGTGAAGACCATTGCAGACAAAAGAATTTTGTCAGCCATCTTGGTGAGTTTCTCCACAATGTTTGGACATTTGGACTCTATCTACAAATTTGGCAAATGAATATTTGTATTTATTGGTTTAATATGTGTAAAATATTGTATGTTGTCTAAGAAGAGTACAAGCATGTTTTAAACCATCATATTTTCTAGTTTCCTGTATGTCAGTGTTAGTTTTGTGGCACTCTGAAGCTTCAAAATATACACAGTTCCACAGTATTTTCCAAATAAATATTACAATAAATATTTTCCATGCGGTGCTAAGCTGAACTTGCAGAGAGCGATAAACATACAGTTTGGTATATATGAATTGAGCCCAGTGCTGTGTTAGAGACTGTTCAAACAGAGCGCTGGACGGTATGGATTTAGAATGGCGGGAATTTAAAAAAATTATAATTGGTTCAGATGAAGTTCTAAAGCCTTCTACACACTACATGATTTTAGCAACCCTAGATTATTGTTTTATTGATAAAGATTAGAATGATGACACCTATTGACTCGTAGGCTACGACGCACGTTACTATTGAAAAAATATAACATTATCAGCATGCGCTAGTGGTAAACAAAAAGAGCACAATGAATCACACTTTGGCAGTTGGAGTTTTTATGTGTGTTGACAAAAAGTGGAAGCAGCAAAAGAGGAAGGAATAAGAGTTTGAGGTTAGCCGTTTTAAAGGAGAATCCACTTCCAGAACAAAGACTTACACACTCAAAAAAATGATTCTTTAAACCTACTTAATTCAATTATGGACAGTGGTTCCACACAACCTAATTGTTCTTGATGAACATGAATGGAATTTTTTTGAATCTATGCCAACTCTTTGTGTTGTGACAACACAGCTGAATGAGGAACAATTTATGTGAAATAGTAATGTCCAACCCAACTCAATTTATTCACTTCCCTGTAACTTAAACCGGTTAAGTTTAGTGAACATGTTTTGGTTTATTAAAAACTTGCCAAATGTGTTTCACTTTATCAACATAAGGAGGTTTGTTTCAGACAACTCATTTAAATTATGGACAGTGGTTCCATCCAATTGGTTCTAGTTACTTTAACTAAATGATTTCTAGTTAAAGTTACTCCCTTCAACAAAGCATTTTTTGTGTGATTATCTTGCAAAGAGTCATACAAGACAAGATGTCACAAATGATCAAGTGTATTTGTTAAACAAGAGCAACAATTACAGTTACAACCACATTACAAAATTAAAGAAATATTAAACTACTGTCATTTTCTAATTGGCATATAAAGGTAACCAATCAAATCTTAATCCAGGAGCAGGAATTGGCTCCAGAAATAACTTCTGCAGTACTCCAAATGTGTACCTGATTTCAGGAGTTCAAGTTTAGTCCATATTTCAGTCCCAGCAACATGTTTTTTTTCATAGGGTTTACTTCTAAGGTCCTGAAGAACTTTATCTTCCAACACTCCAACATCTGCTGGGCTGTCTTCAATGTCTGCACCTTCAAATCTTATGACATAGATTCCCATGATTCTTCTGGATCACCTCCTGAGTGCTGCCAACGTCTTTATCCCAGAGAGGATATTTAAAAGAACAGAGTACTCAAATTCTTGCGTATTAAATTTACACTACCGTTCAAAAGTTTGGGGTCAGTAAGACTTGTAATAGTCTTTAAAGTAGTCTCTTATGCTCATCAAGGCTGCATTTATTTGATTAAAAATATAGAAAAAAAAAAAAAAAAACAGTAATATTGCAAAATGTTTTTACAATATAAAATAATGTTTTTTATTTTAACATACTTTAAAATAGAATTTATTCCTGTGATGAAAAACTGAATTTTTAATCAGCTGTTACTCCAGTCTTAAGTGTCACATGATCCTTCAGAAATCATTCCAATATGCGGATTTATTATTAGAATGATCAATGTTGGATAATATCAACAGTTGTGCTGCCAAATATTTTTTGGAACCTGTAATTTTTTTTTTCAGGATTCTTTCATGAATAACAAGTTTAAAAAGTACAGTGTTTATTCAAAATATAAATATTTTATAACAATGTAAATTATTTATTATTAACTTTTAATAAACTTTTAATTATTAACTTAATACATCCTTGGTGAATAAAAGTATTAATTTCTTAAAAAAAAAAAAAAAAAAAGAAACAATAAAAATGTACTGACCCCAAACTTTTGAACGGTAGTGTACCTTAGCATTTATCATCCTTGAAAATACCAATAAATAAATAAATAAAAACAACTTACCATATACTCCATAATAACACTGCTAGTGTCTTCATTCGGGTACTTCAATGTCATTAGTCTAAAGATGCAGACAACAACAGAATTCATGAGATTTAGCCTTTACATTTTTCTAAAACAAACAAAACAAAACAAAACAAAAAGAAAAACACATTTGAAAAATGTCATTCATCTATTATTCTGTCTGATCATTTCCTTACCGGAAATACAGGCAAGCAGTTCAGTTGAAATTCTAACTAACATTACAGTGGAAAATGAAACCATAAAAGTACTGGACCAGATCAGCACAGAAAGCCACTGTCCTGCAGAGTTTACCAATATTCCCATTTAAAGGGATAGTTCACTCAAAAATGAAAATTCTGTCGTTAGTTACTCACCCTCATGTCGTTCCAAACCCACAAGACCTTCATTCATCTTCAGGACACAAATTAAGATATTTTTGATGAAATCCGAGAGCTTTCTGACCTGGCATAGACAGTAATGCAACTGAAATGCTCCCAGACCCAGAAACGTAGTAAGGACATCAGTAAAACAGTCCATGTGACATCAGTGGTTCAACCATAATTTTACAAAGCAGTGAGAATACTTTTTGTGTGCAAAGAAAACAAAAATATTGACTTTATTCAACAATTCTTTTCCAAATTGCGTCTTCCGCCATTATCGAGAGTACCATAACGCATGCGTGTGATTCTGCTGATGTAGAACATGTATGCGCTGGGCCTTGTTTGCTTGCAGAGGAAAGCAATGAGCATACATTGTGATACTCTCCATAATGGCAGAATACGTGATTTGGAGGTGCAGAATTGTTGAATAAAGTAGTTATTTTTGTTTTCTTTACCCACAAAAAGTATTCTCATAGCTTCGTAAAATTATGGTTGAACCACTGATGTCACATGGACTATTATATCGAAGTCCTTACTACGTTTCGGGGCTTGGGAATATTTCAGTTGTGTTGGTGCAGGGTCAGAAAGCTCTCTGATTTTATCAAAAATATCTTAATTTGTATTCTGAAGATGAACGAAGGTCTTACAGGTTTGCTAATCAAGGTTTTTAGGAATTCTCAAACAAAAACAAAGTCTTACTAAAAGTTCCAGGCAGGGCTGTTGGAGCTAAATTCCACAGAACACTGGCTCTCCAAGAGCAGGTTTGACACACCTGCCTTACTTTAGAATGTATTGTTTTTGGGAAGTTAATGTATTCGCAATATCTGTCAGTTTACAGTAATACCATATATTTTATATTTATTGTATTAATAAACCTATTCTTATTATATCTGTCTTTTTTGTTAATGCCCATGACCATAACCCTAAAACCCAGTGGCTTGTGAGACAATGTTTTAAAGGGGTCATCTGATGCAAAACTCACTTTTACATGTTGTTTGAACATATATACATGTTGGCAGTATGTGTAAACAACCACTCTATAATGATAAAAATCCACCCAGTGGTATTTTTTAATTATTATAAGTAATATGCCCTTTTTCAAATCAGGTCATTCTTAGCTTCTAGTTGGTGTGACGTCACACTGATCAAGGCTGCTCCCACAATAGTTGATTTACATGACCGTCTTATCTTACACACGCCCTAAATGAGCCGAGTGAGAGCTGAGAACAGTCTGACCACCATTATTGTGTCGACTCCGGTGCAGGGGAAGACAAGAATGTCTCAGATTAAGCAATTGAGGTGTTCTGTTGTTGGATGTAATAATGATCATAGCAGTCATCATTTACTCCCGACATCTGAGCCGCTAAAGACACAGAGGATTAATGTTACTTTCGTTTTTGAAGGAAATGTGTCTATATTCACACTAATAATTTGTGATCCAGCTTCACCTACAGCAGAAGTGAGTATATGGGTGTTTTTTTGTGCATCTCTGCAAATCGCCTTTCTTAATAATGTGCTAGTTAGCAAGTTTTGCGTTAGCTCGTAACCCCACAGAAGAGAGAGGCCAGGTGAGTAGAGCTCATTAGTATTTAAAGGAACATGCAACAGAATGGCCCACTCTGAAAAGGGCTGATTTTGATATGGTAAAATGGGTGTTTTTTTACACTACCACTGAGAAATTTTAACAAAAGTATGTTGTAGACTTCTCATTAAGACTCTAAAGAATCATATCAACAGCATCTGATGACCCCTTTAACATGTTTAAAAAAAGTTTTTGTTGAGTGTAGCTGTTCTTACTTGTGTAGTGGGAACCAAGAGGGTTTAATGCTTTGTCCAAGGACTCTTCTTCGGTTTGCAATCATCTTCATAAGTTTTGCAGTGTGGATCCATCCATTGGCAAAGACAGTTGACACTAATGGACCTATGGTTATTCTGCCTGTCTCATATTCTGCACAAATCTGTAAACACATGAAGTACAATTTGTTACAAGAGCACCCATATATAGTTTAACAGCAAAGACAAATTCAGTGATCAGAAAATTTGTGATTATTGTCATGTATATTATTCCAAAAGGGTGGACATGATCTGGAGCATATTTAAAGTCATAAAATGACTGTAAAAAGCATGATTTATAGTTCAGGCCCAGCTTTTCACAAAAAAACATTAAGTTTATTAAAAGATAAACATCACATTTCTCCCTTTTTAAGAAAAGGAATGAGTCAAAAGTACCCATTAAATATATACACACACACACATATGAAGAGTTCATTTGCAAAAACAAATAAATCTTTATTAATTTTCATAAAACATGTTTTTTATTGTGTGTGTGTGTGTGTTTGTGTTAGTTAGCTGTATTTTTGAGCCAATAATATTCAATCAAAATAACCCAACCACAGTTTGATTGATATTACTTGGAATGCAGAATAAAAAAACATGATTTTTGAATTTATTTTTTTTAAAAACAGTTATCTGCAAATTAACTCTTAATATATACAAATATACAAATGAACTCTTCACACACACACACACAAATACAAATACATGCATACAATTTATTAACATATAAATATATCTTAGTGTCTTACTTGTTTAGATTTCTAGAAGACACATCAGCTTCTTAATCATCCACCAGTTCACATTTACAACTGCGTGCATTCCTCTAAAACTGAAAATGCAAAATACCCTTATAACTTTTTCGTTTATAAATGATGAAAAGGCAATGCAGCGGTTCACTTAACTTACCTTAGCCAAAACTTTTTTCTCCGTCAGTAAAGTTGTGGCATTCCTTCATTTCGCCAAAGTTAGGCAGCGATGAAGAAACCACTGATCAAATGCATGCTGTTATAAAAACGAATAGCAGATAAAATGTTAAAATGTATGCAGAAGTCGAACGTGGCATTATTTGTACTTGCTTTCGTGCTTTAGCTAACGCTAATTTTACTGGGACTTGAGTAGCCTAGAAAAAGCACAGGAAGGTTTTATTTAACTGCCTGTATATCGTTAACAAGACGAAAAAGCACTTTGAATTTTAATAATTCGCAGCATTTCCACAATGCTGTTCCACAAGCACACGTACAAATACACTACAGTCCATATGCGCTTTCACATCTCCCAACCGCACGAAATTATCTATTAACGGCGCAATATACCAGTTACACTCGTCTGCAAAACAACACTAAACGCATACTAAAAACACAGAATTTAAAGTTTTTGACTTCACACAAAGAAGTCTTTAGATTTTCTTACCTGACTGTTACTTCTAGCTCCGACGCCATGATACACCTCCTTCGCGCCGTCTTCATCAAATGCGTTGGAAACGTCATATCCGGTTTTTTGAACGGCGAAATTAAACCGTTTACGTTAGTTTAACGATTGATAATTAAGTAAAATGGAAACTTAAGCAGTTTAAATTAATAGAGGACAATACAATAGTGTTTTGGCAGAAAAAGAAATATACTTATGTTGTTTTAACAATAAATATCTGGGTAAAATGAACAGTGGCACAAAACCATTTTTTTGAGTGCAGATAATGTACTCACCATCTTGTCATCCAAGATGTTCATGTCTTTCTTTCTTCAGTCGTAAAGAAATTATGTTTTTTGAGGAATACATTTCAGCATTATTCTCCGTATAGTGGACTTCTATGATGCCACGAGTTTGAACTTCCAAAATGCAGTTTAAATGCAGCTTCAAACGATCCCAGATGTGGTTGTAAACGATCCCAGCCAAGGAAGAAGGGTCTTATGTAGCGAAACGATCGGTTATTTTCATAAAAATAATACAATTTAAATACTTTTTAATCTCAAACACTCGTCTTGTCTTGCTCTGTCTGAACTCTGTGTATTCTGACTCAAGACAGTTAGGGTATGTCGAAAAATTCCAATCGTATTTTCTCATTCAACTTCAAAAATTATTTCAAAATCATCCTACATCGCTGCAGAAGTACCGACCCAGTCTTTGCAAAGTGAACATGCAAAGAAGATCAAACACCCTTAAAGGGGTCATCGGATCCCCATTTTCCACAAGTTGATATGATTCTTTAGGGTCTTAATGAAAAGTCTCTAATATACTTTGATTAAAAATTCTCAATGGTTTTGTAAAACAACACCCTTTTTACCTTGTCAGAATGAGCTCTGCAACAATCATCTCATTCTAAGGGATTGTTCCTTTAAATGCAAATGAGCTCTGCTCGCCCTGCCCCTCTCTTCTCTCTGTGGAATGACAAGTCTGTTTACTTTAGCCACGTTTAGCCGCTAAACTTCCTAACTACCACGTTATAAAGAAAGGCGATCGCAAAGATTCATAAAAAACCCTTATACACACTTCTGCTGTAAGTAAAGCTGGATCACGAATGATTCACGTGAACACAGACGGATATATGTAGATCGGGAGGCGCATTTCTTTCACAAACGTAATCCACTACATCTTCAGCGGCTCAGATGTCGGGAGTAAATGACGACCACTATGTTCATTATTACATCTAACAACACAACACCTCAATCGCTAATTCTAATTTACATCCCTGCTTCGGCATCAAAACAAGGAAGGTTACTGGACTGAGACAGCTGGTCTGAGGTAAGAGCTCATGTCAATCAACTATCGTGGGAGCGGCCTCTGTTGGTGTGACGGCACACCGACAGGCATCTGAGAACGGCTCGATTTGAAAAAGGGGATATTATTTTTACAGATGAATTAGAGATTTTAATTAGAGTATTAGAGAATTAGAGTAGATTTGTACATACACTGCCAACACACATTAATGCTCAAACAACATGAAAAAGTGAACTTAGCATCCGATGACCCCTTTAACAAAAAAGGTAAAACAGCGATATAGGACGACTTTGAAGTTGAGGGAGAACATGAGATGGGAGTTCAGGAAGAGTAAGACAAGATAAGACAAGTCTCTGTTCATCTGTTTTCATCAAAATAAATGCATTAGCCTATGTCATGACCCATTTAAGTAAAACATGCAGTTGTTGCCTACAGGAGATGCTTAATAAGAAATTATATTATACAACATTATATTGTTTGGCAACCGCATTGAACAGTAATTGATGAGAAATTCCAACTGAAGACACACCTTATTTCCACCTTATCACCTTATTTTCTTATTTTCACCTTATCAGAGGGTGGTATCGGTATGCTTGCCTGCCAGCTTCACACATCATTACATGCTTCCTGAGTACAGAACAAGCTTGGCAACATAGCACACGCTAACTGGGAGTCTATGTTTAGTACATTGTTTATTTTACCTTAGCAGTCCTTATTTGATCCCCACCAGTGGATATTGGTATATGTTTAAAAAAAAGTATGATTTTTTAATATGGTACTGGTCATTACAGTAGTTGCTGTATTTATTGTTCAGTTCTACAGTTTAATAATATTAGATGACAATATTATCTGTGTCTGAATCTACAGTGCCCTCCACTAATATTGGCACCCTTGGTAAATATGAGCAAAGGTGGCTGTGAAAATAAATCTGCATTGTTTATCCTTTTAATCTTGTATTCAAAAAATTCACAAAATTCTAACCTATCATTGAAGTAAAACAATGGAAAGCAGGGGGAAAATCTTATTATGAAATAAATATTTTTCTCTAGTTCATGTTGACCACAATTATTGGCACCCAATTATTGCAACGTCCTTTATTCAAGATAACAGCTCTGAGTTTTCTCCTTTAATGCCTGAAGAGTTTGGAGAACACCTGACAAGAGATCAGAGACCATTCCTTCATACAGAAACTCTTCAGATCCTTCAGTTTCCCAGCTCCATGCTGGTGCTTCTTCTCTTCAGTTCACCTCACGCATTTTCTAGGGTTCAGGTCAGGCATCTGGGACGGCCATGGCAGAAGCTTCATTTTATGCTCAGTGACACGTTTTTGTGTTGATTTTGATGTTTGATTTGGATCATTGTCCTGATGGAAGATCCAACCACAGCTCATTATGGAACTTCTAACAGATGCAGTCAGATTTAGATTTTTTATCTGTTGGTATTTGCTAGAATCCATGATGCCATGTATCTGAAACAAGATGTCCAGGACCTCTGGCAGGAAAATAAGCCCATGACATTAAAGATCCAGCAGTATATTTAACCGTGGGCATGGGGTACTTTTTGTACCAAACCAATCTGGTGGGTTTGCTGCCAGAAAACTATTTTTTTAGTTTCATCTGACCACAGAAGCCAGTCCCGTTTGAAGTTCAAGTCGTGTCTGACAACTGAATATGCTGGAGTTTGTTTTTGGATGAGCAAGTGTGATTTTTCTTAAAACCCTCCTGAACAACATGTGGTGATGCAGGGGCTGTTTTATTTTTTATTTTTTAGTCTTTTGACCCCATGACTCAACTAATCTCTGCAATTCTCCAGCTGTGATTCTTGGAGAGTCTTTGGACACTTAAACTCTCCTCCTCACCATTCATTAGGACGATATAGACACACATCCTTTTCCAGGCACATTTGTAACGTCTTTAGTTGATTGGAATTCTTAATTATTGTACTAATGATGGAAATTGGGATTTTCAATCCTTTAGCTCTTTTCTTACAGCCACTTTCTATTTGTGAAGCTCAAAAATCTTGTTCTGCACATCAGAACTATATTATTTGGTTTTATTCCTTGTGATGGATGGTTAAGGGAATTTGGCATTTGTGCTCCTCATATTTATAATCCTGGACAATATCATACTCCTAGTCATTCTAGTGTGTTAAATAAATGCAAATATGAATGGGAATATACTTCAGAGATATTTTATTCATTAGAATTTCTAAGGGTGCCAATAATTGTGCCCACCATGCCTTGAGGAAAAACATTTATTTCATAACCTAAGTTTGCCCCCACTTTTAATTGTTTTACTTAAATGAAAGGTTAGCATTTTGTGAATTTTTTTAACGTAAGATCAAAAAGATAAAAAAAGCAGATTTATTTTCATAGCCGTCTTTGCTCTTATTTACCAAGGGTGCCAATATTAGTGGAGGGCACTGTAGATGTTCTTAAGATTATCTTAAAATATTGTCTTACAAAATTAATGTGTGAAAACAGAGCACTATACATTATGGAACTGAATTCTAAACTGAGGTTGATCTCATGATAATTCGTATGTATTTTACGTAAAAAGTAGTTATATAAAACGTACATTTACTTAAGTTTTTCCAGACACCAAAACGTACAATACTGACATATTTACAGCATTTAAACCTGAAATACTGACGTTGACGACACCTACAAACGAATCCTTATGAATATTAAAATTGCGGTATTAATTTCATCAGTTTGGGGTAGGCTAAGGGGGCTAAAAATCTAAATCGGCCATTGATAAAATGATTAAAAAAGTAAATAAATAAATAAATAAATAAAAAGGGTAAGGAGAGATGACTGACAGACCATGCTGGAGGATTTGCTGCTCAGTCTTGCGCTCAATGACAAACATCCTTTACACAGAGTGCGCCTTAATCACCAAAGAAAAAGTGAAAGTACACAGCGCAAAAGCGAATTCAATACCCTGCGTTTTGTTTGCTCGAAAACTATATACAATATTAAAATGTTTCGGGTGCGACCGGTAAGAAAAACAAGACAAATTAAAATCTAGCTCTAGCTTGTGTGGGGCCAGGGTGGGCCAAGCTTCTGATTGGGTGAAGTTTCTTAAATTGTTTAATTCATTAAACAACCGTAGCAGCAGCAGCA
Source organism: Cirrhinus mrigala (assembly GCA_036247105.1). Classification (NCBI taxonomy): domain Eukaryota; kingdom Metazoa; phylum Chordata; class Actinopteri; order Cypriniformes; family Cyprinidae; genus Cirrhinus; species Cirrhinus mrigala. The sequence continues at coordinate 31,073,831 of CM070029.1, forward strand.
AAAATAATAGGTTTTATCTACCTTTATATTGTAGTTATTTGTCCTGTTCTCTTTTTTTTTTTTTTTTTTTTCCTTAGAAAAATAAAAAAATGTCATACATTTTGTTTGTTGTGCCATCATAATTATCATAATGTGCTATCATAATTCTTCAAAAAAACAAACAAACAAACAAAAACATCGCAAATTCTGCGCATTTTTTAGAAATTACCACCACAAAATCAGACATTTGATCGCAAAATTCACGAAAAAAATTTGCGAAATCCTGGAGCGAATGAGTAACGCACAGTCTCGGTTCATCTGTTTTCATCAAAATAAATGCATGAGCCTATGTCGTCCTGTAGGTTCATGATTAAAAATTAAAATGTGAATGAACATAAAGCCAATTATAATTATAATTAGAATATGAAAAATAAAATGACAGGTAACAATAGATCATGATGGAATTTTTCTGACCCTGTCCATCAAAATGACAAACAATGTTAAAGTTTAACACAACTTCTGCCTCTTTTATGCCAAAAGATCAAGGCAAATTTGATTTTTCATATCATGACCCATTTAAGTAAACATGCAGTTGTTGCCTACAGGAGATGCTTAATAAGAAATTATATTATATTGTAGTGGACAGCACATTCCAGGGCCCAGTTTATGGCACGGGGCCCCTCCCTGACCACAATAGTGGACAGAAGTTTGCTACATTTTCATTGGATCTTGGTGAGCTAGCATAAGTAAACTGTCCAACACTATCAGATAAAGATGCCAGGACAACAGCCAGACACCTCTTAGGGGGCAAGAAGAAGACCTTTGGTACAAAGCCCGAGAAGGACAGAACTTCCTATTGGTCAAAATGCAGTTTTTGCCCTCCACCCACCTGACACTTTTCTAACTTTGTGTTTGGACTATGCAAATAAATTCCACAGGAGGAAAGAAGGGTGGGCAACCACGTGTCCCCCACTTTGATGGAACCGGACAATCACAGCACGGAAATGGAGAAGCGCCAAATTGCAATCTCCTCCTCATCGGAAAGGGATAAAGGTACCCCTCCAAAAGACACTCCTTCGTTCTGAGTCTGAGTTCTGAAAGGGAAGGGACTGCAACAGATCACCCCTGTTCTGAGTCTGCCGTCTGTCAGGGTGAGAAAATAGCAGAAACACCAACGTTCTGAGTCTGCTACTTGCAAAGAAGTGACACTAACAGGACAACCTCCATGCTAAGTCTCTGGCCTGTTACCAGGAAGGCAGCAACAGGAGCAACTACATTCTGAGTCTGAGTCCCATAGAGGAAAGACACAAACAGGGCAACCCGCAAGGGTGAGACAACAACAGATAGAAGAAAGAAAGAAAAGAAAAGAAAAGTGATACAAATGAGATTTCATTTCAATAGTTTCACTTCTTGTTGTTGTCTTTACACCCCGATATGAACAGCAGATGGAGCTCAAACATAATTTTTTACACTTCAAAAACATCCAAATATCTTTTCATTTTCCTGAATTTCCCAGATTTATTTGTAAAATATGTCACATCTATTCATACTGCTTTATTTATATGTTATTTATTTTACTTTTAATTTATTATTTACAGTAGACTGAGATGGGTGAAATTTCCCAACAACAGTGTATAATATTCTATGCCTTAGATTAAATGCAGTTTAATGGAGCTTGACCGAGTTTTTTAAAGAGTAACAGGCAAAATTTGTAGATAAAGTAGTATTATTAGTGGTAGTATTTGTAGTATTACGCTTATTCCAAGAGAATGAAGACATGTTTCAGATATTTGACATCCTTCTAGGATGGACAGACTGACACCTGCTGGTCACAACCTCGTAGTGCAGGGCATTTCCTGTAAAAGACCAACAGTTCTCATAAATGTGAGGGAAACAGTAATAACATGATTGAGAAACCTTGTGTGTGTTTAGTGTGATGATAGTCTCACCAGTGTAAATTCAGAGCTGGACAGATCTCTGTCAGCCCGACACAGGCAGTGCAGCACAGCGTCATGGATAGATGGGAAAAGTTGACTTTTTGAGACTGATTCTATACAAGTAACTATACACTGTTAGCCATTTCTGTAAATTACTATAGTATTTAACTGTAATATGAACTGTACTTTACTGTAGAACAGTTATACAGTATGTTACTGTATTTTAAAGTTGCATTATGGCAAATATCCTCTTGCCACCATTAAAATACAGTATTTTTTCCTTTACTATAAATCAAAATACAGTAAAAAAAAAAATAAAAATAAAAAAATAAGCACGAAACCTGACCAATGACAAAAAAGGCTTTTTTCCTCTGGGAGAGAAGAAAAGGAAGATGCACACACAAGAACCTCGCAGCTGCAAGCAAATATATGTACGATATTCCTGCTTTTTAATCACATATTTAATGTCAGTGTATTTTTGGGTTATTTTTGGTTTAAAAAAAAAAAAAAAGGATAATAATGGTGTCTCTTCACGACGCGCAGTCACACTTTACAGTGTACGTTGTGGCGGATAACATTACTTGTTTTAGATTGAGGAGAACTTTCTGTGCAAAACAAATATCTTTTTTTTTTCTCTCCTTTTTTGTAGAAAGTTTCACTGTGTGAAAGTGTGAACATAACAGGTCTAACTTGACCACAATGGTAGCAGGTGAGTTTTTAAGTTAACTTTTATGAAATTGTTGAGCAAGTATCCAGGCTTTTAAAGGTTTAAACCTGGTTTAAAGATTCTGGTTTTTAATCGCTATGAAATTCCTTGATGCTTACGTTACCTATTACCCATATAAGCGTGTAAATGTACAGCATGCATTTAATGTTAACGTCAGCATAAAACCCACAATGTTTGTCGGCAAACACTGTGGCGTCTCTTTGGAGACATTATATGCATTTAATAATCATGCCAAAGCGGACAAAAACTTGGCGAACTCCAGGTTTTCATATACAGCGCCTGAATGCTCATGCACGTTCTTAAAGGAACACTCTACTTTTTTTGAAAATAGGTTCATTTCCCAACTCCCCTAGAGTTATACAGATGCGTTTTACCGTTTTTGAATCCAGATTCAATGATTTATGCTAAGCTATGCTAAAAGTGCTACCGCCAGACCCGGCGATCGGCTGAATGGATTCAAAATGGTAAAACACATCTGTATAACTCTAGGGGAGTTGGAAAATGAGCCTATTTAAAAAAAAGTGGAGTGTTCCTTTAAGCCTCTCTGCACTTGTCGCACATGTACTGCAAAACTAACGAACCGATCTGAACACCATCTGAATTCTAGATGCAGCGCGGAAGGTTGTACATTCTTGTCGACTAAATTCTTCAGCCTTTGTAAACACTGAACACCTTAGGTGGCACATTCGAGATAAGAAAAAAAAACGAATGTCCAGTTGCTAACTGTAAAAAGTATTTTAGAGTAAAGTCATCATTTTCAGCATACGGCATAAATGTGGTTTTGAGAAATCTGTGTAGATATTAATGTTACTGTGCTGTCTGCTGCTGTGCCAGATGTGAATACTGATGTAACGGTCCAGTTGTTGATGGCCCACTTTAAAAGAAATAGAGGATTTGCTGTTACTTTTAGCTAGTGTAAGATTGTTTTTTTTTGTTTTTTTTTCATTTATATAATTGACAACGGATAATTTCTATAACTGACACTTAGGAAAACTCTGTGTGTGTGTGTGTGTGTGTGTGTGTGTGTAGGTCACAACAACTCCAGCAGATGCAAAGACCAGGCTTTCACTTCCTTCTACTCTGATCATGCTTGGTAAGATCTTTAAGTACATAATTTAGTGATGTTAAAGGGATGGTTTTTAAAAATAAACCTTTTGTCACACTTTATTCATGGCTCTCTATATCTAACTTTCTACCGAGCATCTTCTCAAATAAATTTTGAATAACAAGGGTAGGTAACTGATGATAGAATTGTCATTTTTGGCTTCAACATCTACATATTTGTTTCTGACACCATAAACAAATGTGAAATGTTTTTTGTAAAGTTATAAATATCACTATAAAAACATGAACACGATAAATTAATTAACTGACTGTTCTCTTCATTTATGGGCTTAAGATCAAGTGCCAAGTGGAAGCCACTACTTTGTTGTTCATTCAGAGGCAAGTACATCTTGCAATATGCTGTAATATTAAGTAAACATTAATGGGAAAAAGAAAAATGAAATCCATGTACATCTGGGATGGCATGAGGGTAAGTTATAAGAGAATTTGCCTTTTTGAGTAAACAATCCTTTAAAGGAATAATCTACCCAAAAATGAAAATTGTCTTCATTTACTCACATTGTCGTTCCAAACCTGTATGCACTTCTTTCTTGTGTAACACAAAAAGATATTTAGAAGAATGCTGGTGACTGAACAGTTTCAGTTCCCATTGACTTGGGTGTTTTTGACTCATTGTGTTTTTGTCCATATAATGGAAGTCAACAGGACCTGAAACACCAACACTGGTCACCAACATTCTTCAAAATATCTTTTGTGTTCCACAGTAGACGAAAGTGTATACAGGTTGGAAACGAGGGTGAGTAAAGAATGACAAGAATTTTCATTTATTAGTGGACTATCTCTCTTTTTAAGCTTTGAATCTTTTCCCAAAACAGTCAGAGGAAAGTCTTAGTCCTTCACTAGGCTTAATTTGCCCATCAATATTGCTCACTTAAAAATGCAAAATTGTCTCATCACTTACTTACCATCTTGCCATCCCGGATTGAGTGGATGGGTCCCTCAAATGTGATGCTTTAAAAACCACACAAAGAAAACACAATGACAAATCAATGTCTTCTGAAGCAAAACTTTAAATATGTGTGAGGAAAAATACTAATATTTTAAACATTCATATTATAAACTATTGTTTCCAGCCAGCTGTCAAACATGTGAGAAGTGATGAGGACACACATAGGACATCACTTCTTGCACAAGTTTCACAACATGGTGACATTTACGTCAAACAAACACATGTAGGACACTTGCCTGGAAGCAGTGATTTATAATATAAATTGTTTTAAAAATATATATACATTTCTCACGCAAACCTATTGTTTTGCTTCAGATGACCTTTTCTTTTGTTTTTCTGTGTTCCACAGAAGAAAGTATATGTGGGATGATATGTGGGTGAGTAAATGTTGAGAGAATTACAGTTCTTGGGTGTTGTCTTCTTGGCATGCAGTAACGATAACTGACAATTTGAGTTGAACTGAACTGCTGTACTATTCTGTTTATTCTTCTAATGAATTCATAACAGTGTTTTTGTCTATCCACTGAAAATACACACAACCAAAATATTCCAGTTCAAAAAGTACGTAAAGAAATGGAATTAATCTGTATGATTAATCCGTAGGCTTTTATTCACATACAAACATTGATCATCCAAATATGTAGAGTACTGTACATCAAATGTGGTAAACAGAATCTCAGACATGCTTGAGAACTGATTAGGTGTCTTAAACTACTCGAATCATATGGATTATATTTACAATGTCTTTATGTACTTTTTGAAGCTAAAAGACTTTGGTTCCCTGGATAGACAAGAATGAAGAGAGAATATCAATTTTCATGTGTTCCAAAAACAAACTAGAGTTTTATGGGTTTGAAACAACATAGTAAATGATGACACAATTTTCATTTTGGCTGAATTAATGCTCTAATAGGTTTTCACAAGGAGAATGAAATATGAATCTCATTAATTTTTTTTTTTTTTTTTTTTTTTTATGTGAAGCTTCATTGTGAGGATCAATCCTGACACACATCAAGTACTCTGTAAAATTCCAGATCAGCAAAAGAAGTGGAAAGATGGTGCAAAGGAGAAACTCTGGCCTGAACCCACATGTGTCCAAGGAGTTTGTGGATTTCAGCTGGCAAAACTATTAATCCACTATGGGCTAATGCATTCTACTCAGGAGAGTTTTTGTGAATTTGTATGTTTTTAAGATTGTTCTTATGATTGAATTTGTTCCTGATTTATTTTTTTTATTTTTATTTTTGTACATTTTTTTTTTTTTAAATTGCTGTAATATACAAATATTTATGTATAATGTTACCGCAGGTTTGGGAAAAAACAATGTTTGAAAAGTTGAAAGTTCAATTTAGGAAATCCCAGAGGTCCTCCTTACACAGTGGTAGTGAGTGGGCAGTGATTCATTTGTAAAAGTTTTGAAAAATGCTTCTTATGTGTAACAAAAGTTTGAGTTTTATTTGAAGCTTCACTATTGCAAGGGTAACAATTGAACAATTAAAAACATTAAAAGTTACACAGTTGTCGTTGCTTATTTTTATTTAATTGTATATCTTAACATATTAACATATTACCGGAGAAAAGACCATAAAATTACTGTATATTTTACAAGTAAAATACAGTAAAAATACAGTAAACACTGTACAAGTACAGTATAATGTAATTTCTACAGGAAAGTAACGTATTACTTCTTAACTGACAAGAAAATATCTGAGTTACTTTTTTCAAGTAAGTAACGCCCCCCCATTTATTGATTAAAAGCTCTCCTGTGCCCATGTTGAGAGAAATCATAGGTATGTTAGTTCTAGAATAAATGTGAACATGCGTTAAATCATCTCACTCACACAAAACAGATTCAGTTTCCTCAAAATGAATAAAAACAATGAAATTCAACTTAGAATATATGTTAAATAATACAAATATCCTTCATGCATTTAATCCCATTTTATTAACCGATGTCTTTGCTGACCTTCGATTATCCAATTCAACCATACTAATAAGCAAAAATTACTCAAGATAATCTAACATTTGTTTTCTGAAGACATTTTTTTTTCTTCTGCAGTCTACTGGACAGACGTGAATTTACTTTTCTCAAAGCCTGAGGCTTTTGGTGTGAAAAGGCTTTTACATTTACCAAAAACAGAACTTTTTATATTAAAAACAAACAAGCAAGCCCTGCCCAGATTTAAAAAGTAATGCAAAGTAACGCATTACTTTCCATAAAAAGTAACTAAGTAACGTAATTAGTTACTTTTTTAGGGAGCAACTCAATATTGTAATGCATTACTTTTAAAAGTAACTTTCCCCAACACTGGCCACTACACAGGACTTTTTGAAGTTTATCAAAAAGCATGTCTAATTAATTGAAATCATGAAACTTGCAGAATTTAACAGCAATTTATTACAAGTTTAACAGAAATCAAATTTTTAAGGCCCTATGAAATACATTTTATTATTTTCCACAAATTCAGTTTTGTTTGTGAATCTGTTTTCCATTAATTTTCTGGATTCTATTTTAATCGTTTCATTACATTTTAATAATCAAAAGCATGTCTAATGAATTTATAAAGGATAATTACATTTGATAAAGAATTATTATTTTAATTTATTTTAGTCTATCTATCTATCTATCTATCTATCTATCGATTTATTTATTTATTATTATTATTATTATTATTATTATTTTTATTTTATTTTATTTTATTTATTTATTTTTTTCCCCAGAAATACTGTGTTGTGTATTTACAAATTTCTGGTAAATAAATTCTGGTAAATATATATATATATATATATATATATATATATATTTCTGGTAAATATTTAAACATTGTTTTAATAATATTTTTATTAGTAGTAGTAGTACTATCTTTACATTAAGTAATAAATTAATATATTTCGAGTTGTCAAGTTAAATCGAACTTTTATTTTGACGGGTTGCTGTGAAGACCTTTAGGGTGTTCATTATATGACCATAGTTTTCAGCTATGCTCATGAAGTGACTCTCAGAGCATTTCTAGAGATTATGTTCATGTGTTCATGTACTCATATATTGCGGCGGCAGAGTCTGAAAACACCGCGAGTGTCACGCGTATGCAGTGTTCGAATTGTGTCAAAGCTCTTGGGGGGTCCCCCATCCCCCCTCCAAAATAAATAAATAAACCTTATATAAATATGATTCATATTTGTATCTTGTCCTTGTCATCATTGAGAAAGCCTAATTTTAAGATAAAAGCTTATTTTTGATCAGTGAATTAGGTGTACCAAACAATCACTAAGCAAAGAAGAATTACATATCTAGCCAAGGAAATTAATATTTTCAAACACGTTTAAAGTGATTTTTACCTTTTTTTGAAAGTGTCAATCAATAATATATCTTTTTAATACAGAGGAAACACAAACACTCAGGGGGTGCAGATAGCACTAGGGACGGGGGGACATGACCCCCAAGATTCATAGTGACCCGATCCGTCCCCCCTCACTGTCACTGCCGCCGGTCCTTAATTATTGCCGCCACTGTTTCAGAATCAGTTGCAGGGTGACCAGGGCTCTATATTCTTTCCACGGGTCGCTCATTTGCGACTAACTTTCTCAGTTGACTGCAGGAGCACATAAATTGGTCGCTTTTTTTGGCTACAACTTTAATCAATGCATGCTGATTAACTTTTATCATAGTTCATATAATTATATGGTAACAAAGGTGGATAACCCTATTATTGTCTGTTTTGCTTACATGTATACACCTTTCACTTTTTTAGACTAAAACAAAAGATGGATTCATTGGTAGCCTATTCTTTATTAAAAGCATAACAACAATAAAACGGTACAAAACGAATAAGATGAAGCATGGCATACACCACATGCTGTATTAGCCTATACAGACTAATACTGTAAATTACAAAATGTTTTGCAAACACTGAGAAGTTAAATTTTAAATAAATAAATAAATAAATAAATAAAAGCAAGCCTCCATAACGTAAGGTGAGGTAAATGACAGCTTTTCAAAATGAAAACAAAAAAGAAAAGTGAATCTCTGTCGGTGACAATGCTTGCATGTTTATTTTTATTTTTTTTTTTAAACTTTACTTTAGCTGAAAATCAAATTCCTCCGTCCGCCATTGTTTCCTCAATGTTCGAGTCATTTTTGCACCTTCGCGCTGGTGCTGATGCAGCTAGTGATATAAACCAGGCTCTACATCAGAAGCGTACCGCACTGAATGCGCCTCTGTTTATGTGATCCGCGCGTTTTATAGAGCAGAAGCTTTGGAGCAGTGCAGACCATGCACTCGCACAAATGCGACCAAGTTAAATTTTAGCTAAATAAAACATATTTTGCATAAGGCATTAAGTTTTGGTGGGTGACTGGCATAGACAAATAAATAACTGAGTTCAAATCATTTGCTGACTGCTTGGTCCCCCCCAGTTAAAAAATCCTATCTGCGCCCCTGCAAACACTGCATCTGAACTGGCATTTAGCTGTATTTACCCACTGTTTAATACAGGACATGAATGCATTTAACCTGCAGTTACAAATGCATGAATAATGTTGTAATATTTTAATCCTAAAACTTTGAATGCTGATATTTGAAATTATAAAAAAACAAAAAAACAAAAAAAAAACAAAAGGTACTTTAAATGTGGAATTACAACTGCCAGTAGGTGTCAGCAAGGCACTGTTAATAAGCGAGTCTTTGCGATTGAACCGAATCATTTAAACGGTTGATTCATTCAGGAACAAAACACTGTCATGTTGTTTAGAGACGCAAAACAGTGCAGTGGCTGTGTTTGGAATGATTTTTTGTTGGTGAAATAGGCAATATGGTGTCTAAAACCTAAGTCTCTTAATGTTAACTTCTAGTTTATTGAACTGTTGTATAATGTTATAACTGTTGTAATATTTTGCAAAAAAAAAAAAAAAAAAAAGGCACTCTTCGTGTGATATTGATTAACTATATTAAATAATATAAATATACATTTTCTGCCCCCATATCTTGAATTTTGGGAAAATGCATTTTATTAGACTGAATCACACAGTGAAAGAACAACTCAAGCTAACCGTTGTTCAAGCACTCATACCTCTTATAATCAATAAAGCTGTCCATACACTGTATGATAAATGAATCTCTTACTTACATAGTTCGTACATCTGCACTTGTTGATTATGATGGGAGGGGAATTCACGAGTTTCAGTCTGAACAAAACTCCAGGTTTCAGCAATGACTATTCTGAATGCCTCTGATTGGCCACTGCATTCTAAACTCAAAAGAGTCGTGTGTAATTGGTTATAATGCGCAACGTTGTAAAAACGCTAAAAATAAAATATGATTTAACTTGAGCAGGTCTAAATTTAATACAGCAGTCGAATCTTTTCATTTCATTTTCATTAGTTTAATGTTTTAAGTATTATAGTTTTATGGAAAAACCAGGGGACCCCTGAGTATATATTTTTGGGTGTTATGGGGGGGGGTCCCTTAATGCTTATGGGAGGTCCGGGACCCCCCCAGCCCCTCCTCAATTCCAACACTATGTGTATAGTAAACAAAACTGTGCGTCTGCACCATTCACTAACACAGACATGCAGAAATACAGCTCTTATTAAAATGCATTCTTAAAGTGCCAGTACTAGTAAAATGCGAAATCGTACCGTTTTTCAAAGCAGAGTATTGCAATACTTTTTAAGTACCAGTATATCGTGCAACACTACCAGACAGCAACTAAGTTAACGTTACGTAAACAATTTATGTGACATTTAACAACATGTAATTTACCACAAAGAGAAAAAACGGGTTTCCAAAATTCGAAAGCCGACATTAAAAGAAAACTTTGACCGAGAAACTCTCCGCGTCTTCTCTTCACTGTTTTCGCGCCTATGTAAGCCACCGAGGTTCTTGTTCCCACAATGCAAAGCGTAATTCAAAAATATGGAAAAACACCTGTAAAAACCAAATATGGAAAATTTCCTTCAATTATTAGGGTATATTGTACTGTATTTTTACAGATTTTTTTTTTTTTTTTTAAATAATGTATGTATTTAATACCGCACCCCCGCCCCTGGCCCACCTCGGATTTCACTTGGCCCTCCCTTCATCTCATTTCTGGAGTTGGGCCTGGTTTATTCATAGATTCAGACAGAGATAATATTGTCATCTAATATTATTAAACTGTAGAACTGAATAATGAATACAGCAACTACTGTAATGACCAGTACCATACTAAAAATCTTTTTTAAACATACACCAATATCCACTGGGGATCAAATAAGGACTGCTAAGGTGAAATATATAAATAATGGACGAAACGTAGACTCCCCTGTGCTAACTTGCCAAGCTTGTTCTGTGCTCAGGAAGCATGCAATGATGTGTAAAGCTGGCAGGCAAGCGTACTGATAGCACCCACTGATAAGGCAGACTGTCATGATTGGAAATTAGGTGTGTCTTCAGTTGGACTATTTCTCATCAGTTACTGTTCAATGCGGTTGCCAAACAATATAATGTCTTGGAATATTGTAGTAAATGTCACTTTCACCCACCCAGGGACACCAATTAATGTAGTGAATTTCGCTTTCGCAACCTAATGAGGTGAAATAGTGTAGTGATGGGTACTCATGTCACAGCTGACGTTATGATTCTTGGATCACGTGTTAGTTAATGTGAAAATATGAGTACATCACATAAGAAAGATTGGTGGGATCTCTAACTTGTAGAACCTCTTACTGTATTATCAACACAAGGAAGACACAAGTTGTAATAAAATAGATTTTATTAACAAAAGATAGACAAGAGTAATCAACAACTACTAAATGAATACCATGAATGAAAAAGGAATAAAGTGCATAAGATGCATAAAATGCAAGTGATTATGTTGGGTGTTGCTATGTCAGAGCGACGTTATCTGGAAAGATAAACTGATGCTACTGTGAAACAAATAAGGTGAAGAACCTTATTATGCATCAAACAAATATGTGTAAGATTTGTTATCAACTGCAGTCAGCTATATAATATCTAATGTAAATTAGAAAATCATATACTGATAATATACAACAATGCCAAGGTCTCTGGGTGAGGTTTGGAAGTGATATTTACGTTCGCTAATCATGCTAAAGTAAAAACATGCTAGGAAACATGCTAATCATGCTAAAACATGCTAATCATGCTAAAACATGCTAAAAACATGCTAAACATGCTAAAATCATGCTAGTGACATGCTAGCAACATGTTAATCATGCAAAAACATGCTAAAAACATGGTAATCATGTAAGAACCATGCTAGTGACATGTGGTTGAGTGAGCAGTCTGGGGGCGGTGACTGCTTCCACTGGTTGTGCTGGTGGCGGTACAGTGGGGAAAGGAGCAGGAATCCGTTTCGACAGCCTTGAACATGACGCGCTGTAGGATACTGATCTCCTGGAGCACCAAAGGGTCCTAAGATCTGGAACACGCAGATGTGGCCCTCGAGTAGGTGTTGAAGGTCCTTAGCTTGGAACATACAAGCAAAAGTACCCGAAGTGAAGGTTTGCTCGCCGGAGCTTAATCTTGTTGCAAATGTCTGTGTGTCTTCTGCCTCTCCGGGCTAGAGACTCAGAACTTGGTCAGTCCGCTTTGTCTGTCTAGGATGGAGACTCAGGATGCTGCATCTGTTGTTGTCTCGCTGGACAAAGACTCTGAACGTAGAGTATCTCTTTACTCACTGGCTGGAGGCTCAGAACGTGGTTGTATCTGTTGCTGCCTCAAAAGCTGGAGACTCGGGCTTGGTATCTGTTGTTGTCTCACCCTTGCGGGTTGCTCTGTTTGTGTCTTTCCTCTATGGGACTCAGACTCAGAATGTAGTTGCTCCTGTTGCTGCCTTCCTGGTAACAGGCCAGAGACTTAGAACGGAGGTTGTCCTGTTAGTGTCACTTATTTGCAAGTAGCAGACTCAGAACGTTGGTGTTTCTGCTATTTTCTCACCCTGACGGACGGCAGACTCAGAACAGGGGTGATCTGTTACAGTCCCTTCCCTTTCAGAACTCAGACTCAGAACAAGGAGTGTCTTTTGGAGGGGTACCTTTATCCCTTTCCGATGAGGAGGAGATTGCAATTTGGCGCTTCTCCATTTCCGTGCTGTGATTGTCCGGTTCCATCAAAGTGGGGGACACGTGGTTGCCCACCCTTCTTTCCTCCTGTGGAATTTATTTGCATAGTCCAAACACAAAGTCAGAAAAGTGTCAGGTGGGTGGAGGGCAAAAACTGCATTTTGACCAGTCGGAAGTTCTGTCCTTCCCGGGCTTTGTACCAAAGGTCTTCTTCTTGCCCCCTAAGAGGTGTCTGGCTGTTGTCCTGGCATCTTTATCTGATAGCGCTGGACAGTTTTCTTATGTTAATTCACCAAGAGCCAATCAAAATGTAGCAAACTTCTGTCCACTATTGTGGTCAGGGTGCCATTAACTGGGCCCTGGAATGTGCTGTCCACTACAATATAATATAATTTCTTATTACACATTTCCTGTAGGCAACAACTGCATGTTTTACTTAAATGGGTCATGACATGAAAAATCAAATTTGCCTTGATCTTTTGGCATAAAATTGTGTTAAACTTTAACATTGTCTGTCATTTTGATGGACAGGGTCATAAAAATTCCATCATGATCTATTGTTACCTGTCATTTTATTTTTCATATTCTAATTACTAATACTACTAATACTAAGTCTTGTCTTACTCTTCCTGAACTCCCATCTCATGTTCTCCCTCAACTTCAAAATCGTCCTATATCGCTGTTTTACCTTTTTTGTTATGGTGTTTGATCTTCTTTGCATGTTTACTTTGCATAGACTGGGTCGGTACTTCTGCAGTGATGTAGGATGATTTTGAAATAATTTTTGAAGTTGAATGAGAAAATAAGATTTGAATTTTTCGACATACCCTAACTGTCTTGAGTCAGAATACACAGAGTTCAGACAGAGCAAGACAATATGAGTGTGTGAGATTAAAAAGTATTTAAATTGTATTATTTTTATGAAAATAACCGATTGTTTGGCTACATAAGACCCTTCTTCCTTGGCTGGGATCGTTTACAACCACATTTGGGATCGTTTGAAGCTGCATTTAAACTGCATTTTGGAAGTTCAAACTCATGGCACCATAGAAGTCCACTATACGGAGAAAAATGCTGGAATGTTTTCCTCAAAAATTTCTTTACGACTGAAGAAAGAAAGACATGAACATCTTGGATGACAAGGGGGTGAGTACATTATCTGTAAGTCTTTGTTCTGGAAGTGGGCTTCTCCTTTAAAACTGCTAACCTCAAACTCTTATTCCTTCCTCTTTCACACTGCAAACAAACTCAGATTGAGGTGCTTATGCGTTTTACTTATAATGTGCATATAAAGGACAGTTGGAGTAGTTATCAGTAGTAGTAGTTTGCCAAATTTGTAGATTGAACTGATTGTGGAGAAACTCACCAAGATGGCTGACAAAAGTCTTTTGTCTGCAATGGTCTTCACGAGGTCTCATGATGAGTGATGTTGAGAATGTGATAAATTTTTTTAAGGTGAGGGGGCAAATACTCTAGGGCTGCGTTTCCCAAAAGCATCGCAAGCCTAAGTTGATCGTAGCTCCCTTGGTGTCAATGGGTATACGATGTGTGTAGGCTTGTGATGCTTTTGGGAAATGCAACCCAGTTCAGTCAAGCTTACAAACCAGTTGAGACAGTGAAAGTTTAAAACATTGAATGAACAAATTTAGAAACTGCAAGTAGTGTCAAAACAAAACAAAACAAAACAAAAAAAAATAAATAAATAAAAATTGAAACAACTAAACTGCAAAATTATTTTTTTTACATTCACGAGTTCACCCTTACATCTAATCTGGTTGAGCAAATAGTAAGCATATTTTGGTGTGCTGTCCTGGGGCAGGGTTCCGAGCCCAGAATATGGCCCGAACCCAGAGAACTCCCCCCATCCCAAGTATGGGATGAGAATAGATTAAGAGTGAGGAGTTGGGGTGGAGGGGGGATGCTGGAAAACTGTCGAATGACAGAGGTAAGTCGGCTGCTTGCATATATATGACTTGTGCTAGTTTGGATGATTAGCTAGATGAGTTACACCTGTGCCGATTTGGTTTATTATCTGATCGTGCTCCTCCCGAACCTTGTTATTAAAACATCATGTGTTGCTATATTGGGCTCTATCAACTGGGTTATTATTGCTAACTAAAACAAAACCCATAAAACTCATAAATTTCATCACTTGAAAAAAAAAAAAAAAAAATCCTTGAACTTATTTTTATTATTATTTTTTATTTATTTATTTATTTTTTAAAATTAGGTGTCATGGCAGCAATTTCTTATTTTCGTTTTAGTTAGAAGAACTAAACAAACAAACAAACAAAAACTAAAACTATAAAAAATATATACACATATTTGTTACAAAAACAAAATGATAAAACATAACAAAATTAAATGAAACCAACAAATATGCAAGTAAAATCTAATTCAAAATACCAACAAAAACTATAAGAGTAAATCAATGATACTAAAGTAACACCAGCCCCAATTCCTGCACACCTCATTTGAATATGCCCTCCTCTCTCTCTCTCTTATGTGTCATATGAGTAGCCTGGGTTACTGTAAGAGACAAAGGAAAGCTCAGTCTCAGTCGAGTTGGACTGCATGATGATCTGTTTCAACATGAGGACCCTTCCTGTCAGCTTTCTCCTGCTGCTGGTGAGTTAAAGCTCTGTGTGATGTGATACACTAGAGCCACCCGCACCGTCTCATGTTTCTCTGCTCATATTTCTAGACAACAGATGTTTATGTTGCAGGAACTAAGTCTGTCACACTGTATTAAGCCAGCTTTGTCAACAGTGGGTTACAGCTTTGTCAACAGTGGGTTACAGAAGGTTTGGTTTCCTTGAATGATTAGCTGATGGGATTGTTTGCCATGCGTCATATAGTAAGAACTGTAAAAGTAGTTCTGCAAAACTAGCACTGTATAACTATTGTATATAGTATTCTTTACATTCTGCACAGAGCTTCGTTTTTCAAGGTTTTGACATATCATTAAAGGAATCTGTGAAGTGGTTTGGGAACGTATATGCCCTCAAGTGTTCATAGAAACAAAAATATCACAGAAAGCTTGATTTATTACTGTGAATGCAGGCCAGAAATTCACATCATGTTTTCGGAAAACACCTAGATACATTCATTTGGCATTGGTCCTAAACTCAGCAGTAACTAACAAGTTTTTGACCTCATTGACTGATACTGACAACTATTAAACTTTTATAGGATACTCTGTAACTTATTTTCAGCAGCTGGACTGCATAAATGCAGTGGCCTGTCAGTGTGGACTATAACCTCTTATCCTATGATCAAAATTAGGTTTGATTAATAGTTAATCATATCAAATAGCACTGTGGCAAAACAATTAAAGTCTATTAAAGATCAATCATAAATATCCCTGCCAGACTAAATGAAGGGACTTTCACTCTGACATTACCAATAAAGAATCATTTATGCAATTTCTCTTTGGTGATAAAATCAGTAAACGTTTATTTGATGTATGTCTATGCAGTGAAAACTACATTTAATTAAAATGATCATGATAACTGAAAATTAACTTAATTGCTTTGTCAAAATCTTCTCAGCAAAGTGTTTATATTCTGTAAATTATAGTCATAGTAATTTAAAACCATCTTCACTGTAAAAAATATTTATAAGTATAAAACTAAATGACAGTACTTTATTGAAGCTTACAAGAAAATACATTTTCTGTCTTTTTACTTCAAAATTCACATTTAAGTCAGTGCCAATAGCCTCGTCGGCAGTGCCGACTTATACCGCCATTGCACTTTAAGTGTCCCGAGTTCCTGTCCTGGCTCACGGACCTTTCCCGGTCCCATCCCCTCTCTCTCTCTCCCACTTCACTTTCTGTAAATACGCAACTATCCAGTCATAATAAAAGTTAAAATGCAAAAAAAACAAATCCCATTTAATTCAATGTGTTACTTGCTGTTTGTTTGTTTGTTTGTTTGTTTGATTTATTTATTTTTATTTACTAGCAATTTAAGAGTGCAAATTAAAAGTAAATGCTATTTTTTGCCATGCAACCAAACCATTCAAATTCTAGGGGGGGAAGGTGGTAGTTCAGTGTTTGCCTGAGGCTTTCAAACCTGCAAACGTTTGGGTGACAAACCACATTTTTAGCTACAGAACTGAAGTAAACTACCTCAAAGTCTTGTTGTAGCAAACCTGACAAAAGACAAAATGGCATTGCAAATGTAATTCAATACAGAATTGAAAAGTCATATTTCACCCCAAATTAAATGAGCGAGAGAGAAATAAAAGAGGGAAATTATATTTTGCATAAAGAAAATGAAGCCTGTTTTTTGAACATTTAAAGTGATAGTTTACCTATTGTTTCAATCAATAAATCAATCAATCAATCAATCAATCAATCAATAAATAAATGAATAAATAAATAAATAAAATACTATGTAAGTCAGTGGCTACCATCAACCAACATTCTTCAAAATTCTTTAATATTCTTTTGCATTAAGTACAATTTCGCTTTAATGGGATTTTACTTTTATTTATTTATTTATTTTTTTATTCCAGTTCATATTAAATTATTTTAATAATAACAACAACAATAATAATAGTCATAATAATAATAATAATAATAACAATAAATTATTATTATTATTATTATTATTATTATTGTTATTTTTAACTCAGTATGTCTGGAGTGTGTGTGTATGGGCTGATAGCGGGAGGACACGACAGAAGCGTGCATGGATCATTGATTCGTTTACTATTGAGGAAGAACACCGTGGTCCACTTCCATATGGAATAGGCAAGGTGAGTGGCATCATAAGAGTCACCACTTTCAACTAGAGCACATTCAATTCAGTTTTATTTAAATAGAGTTTTTCACATTACAAGGTTAAATTGCTGGATTATTATGGTCATGTGAACATATCAGAGTCTATGTTGTTTGTGTTTCAGGTTGAACTCGAAAAGTCTTATCTTGTAAATTACATACTACACGGTCAGGGTGTGGATCAAGAACCGAAGGGTGTTCTCAGCATTAAAGATACAGGTGTAGTTTTAGTACATAAAAGGATGGACTATGAAAAAGGCCCTAAAATTCTCAGTGTAAGTACTCCTGAAAGAACAGAAAACAGCATTGAAATTCATTCAAATACACTGCAAGAATGGCCTGTATATTGATATTAACTGCATTCAATTGCAGTTGACATTTGAAGCAAGAAATAAATCCAATAATAAAGTGGATACAAGACTTGGACTTGAGATCAAAATATTGGACATAAATGACAACGCACCAGTATTTCAAAAGTCCGTCTATGAAGTGAGTGTGGATGAGTCGCATGCTCAAGGTAATCCATTATAGTTCCCTTTCGAACGATCTCTCCCGTTGCGTTGAATGCATTTCGGGAAAACTCTTGATTTGTTCACATTTGTGCAGCTGCATAAACCAATGGTGCTTTAGCCCGCCAGAAAGGGCCTATATAAGTCGGCTTGTAGCGCCATTCATTAGATCATTCTCCTTCAGTGATGAGGACATCTCTTCACAGACTCTGGAAGAAGAAGCCAAGGAAGAAGCTGTTTTGCTGGTGTGCTTCACAAAGGATGACCAGCGCCCCTCCTCTGCTGCGCATCTGAGGAGGACATCATCATTGAAGAAGTTACAGCTGACAACTCTATGTTTTTGGTGCTGACGCAGAAGATTGGGGAGGTTCCGGCCGAGAGGCCAAAGCCGGATGCCGAGCTCATCCGCGTCCTGTCTAAGGCAGTGGAGGATCTGGGCCTTGAGTGGTCAGCTCTGGACAAGTGGTACCTGCCAGTAACTCGTCAACAATCTTCTCGCCAACGCCTCGCCCCGTTCTTGCCTGCAGTTAATGATGAACTCACCAAGACCTGGTGTGCCCCCTATTCGGCACGGGTTAATCCCTCTACAGCAGCAGCTCTCACCACCATTGACGGCGCTGACGAAAAGGGACACAGCAAGCTCCCTCCGCTGGAGGAGGCGGTAGCTACTCATCTGTGCCCACCATCTGCCCTGCGGTTGAAGGCCCATGCAGCGCACCCCTCTAAACCCTGCATGACCTCCCTGGCGGTACTCCAAGTGTTCCAAGCCAAACTTCTCTGCAGTGTGGACAAGTCTGGCCAGCAACACCAGGAGGTTTTCAACGAGCTGCGCACAGCGAAGATCTGTCTCTGCACCACGAAAGCAATGGCGCAGGCGATCACCAAGACCATGGCCAGTTTGGTGGTGCTGGAGCGCCACCTCTGGCTAAACCTCACTGAGGATGCAAAGAATTTTCTGAGGTACAAATAAATCCTCGCGCACATCTGCCCCGGCAGCTGGTTTTTGACAGTGAATCTGAAAGATGCTTACTTTTACATCCACATAGTCCGTCATCACAGACCATTCTTGAAATTCGTATATTCGAGGGAGTGGCCTATCAGTATACAGTCCTTCCTTTTGGTCTGTCCCTGGCCCCTCTCATTTTTGCGAAGTGCATAGACTCTTTCCCCTCTAGGAATCTGCATACTAAATTACCATGATGACTGGCTAGTTCTAGCCAAATCAGAATGGGAATTGGTCGCTTACAAGGAGCTGCTACTCAGCCACCTAGAACGCCTCGGGTTGGTTATCAACCCACACAAGAGCCAATTGTTACCCAGACAGCGGGTGGTTTTTCTGGGAACTGTTCTAGACTCCGCCTAGATGCGGGCTTGGGTTGTGCAGAACGATCCCTGACGGTTCAGCGATTGGCGGCTTCTCTCAAACCAGGGTCCAAGCGTCCCTTGAAGGTTTTTCAGAGGTCGCTTGGCCTAAAGGCGGCCATCTCCTCCACAATACCCATGGGCCTGCTACATATGAGGCCCCTTCAATTTTGGCTCAAAGCTCATGTCCTGACTCTCTGTCAGGGTGCACCATCGCTGTGTCAAGGCCGTGGCCCCCTGGACAACCTCTGACTTGTTTCAGACAGGCATACAGTTGGGTCTGACTTCTCGAAGAAAGGTAGTTACAACAGACGCTTCCAACTCAGATTAATGAGCTCTTTTGGATGGCAATCCGGCGTTCGGCTCCTGGTCAGCCCCGGAGCAACGCCTGCATATCCACTGCCTGGAGATGTTGCCAGTTTTCTTAGCCCTTAAAACCTTTCTCCCAAACTTGAAGGGGCACCATGTCTTGGTCCAGTCGGACAGCACGTCAGTGGTTGGCTCGTCGCCTCCTTCATTGGGCACAAAAGGAACTCCTTTCGCTAAGAGCGGTTCATGTGCCAGGCAGATTGAACCTGGGCGTGGACATGCTGTTCAGAGGCAATTTAACCCCAGGCAAATGGGTGCTACATCCTCAGACAGTCCAGAGAATTTGGGAGATCTTTGGGAAGGCAGAGGTCGACCTCTTTGCCTCCGAAAACAACTCTCACTGCCCAATTTATTTCTCGATGCAGACGCCTTTACGCTTTGATTGTTGGACAAGGGGTGAGCCTCTTCATGCTCAAAGTATTCGTGGCAGCCATCGCAGTGAATCATTCCATCGAGGCTGGCCGTTCACTGGCTAAAAACGATTTTATTGTTAAGTTCTTGAAGGGCACTCGGAGGCTCAATCCCCCTCGTCCTCAGATGATACCCTCATGGGACTTGTCAACAGCCCTGAAGGGCCCTCCCTTTGAGCTGCTCACTTCGGCCGACCTATGGCCTCTTTCGCTTAAAATGGCCCTCCTCTTAGCTTTGCAGGCGCTGTCAGTCAGTGCTTCATGTCTGGAGTTTGGGCCAAACGACTGCAAGGTTGTCCTGAAACCAAGACATGGTTATGTCCCTAAGGTGCTCTCAACTTGTTCAGAGTCCAGATTTTTACCCTTCTGGCACTCCCCGTTGCAGAAGGTGTGCAGGGGCCTTATCTACTTTGCCCTGTTAGGTCATTAAGAGTATATCTGGAGCGCTCCAACCTATTTTGGCAGTTGGAGCAGCTCTTTGTTTGCTTTGGAGGCCGCCAAAAAGGGTTGCTGGTCACACATCAATGACTCTCCTGCTGGTGACTTGCAGGCGCCGTCAGTCAGTGCTTCATGTCTGCACGCGAATCAATGACTGTCGCTTCAGTCGATTGATCTGATGAATGGTGCTACGAGTCAACTTATATAGGGCTCGGCTCCGCCCTTTCTGGCGGGCTGAAGTGGCATCGGTTTGTGCAGCTACACAAACGTGAACAAATCAGGCTTCAGTACAGAGTAAAACAGGAGTTTTCTCCAAATGCGTTCCACGCAATGCTCGTTCCTCATAACACTTAAAAATAGACTGTATACTTTTTCAAAAGAAAAATAATCGCATACAGGTTTGAAACACCATTAGGGTGAATAAATGAGTATTAACACTTAGTTTTCTTAACAATTTTTAGGCAAAGAAGTAGTGACAGTACTGGCTACTGATGAGGATGATCCAAAAACAAAAAATGGAACTTTTGTTTTCACAATCAAGTCTGTCATACCAGAAACAGATAATGTTGAATTTTATATTCAGCAGCAAACACAATCTGGAACAATTTATTTTAAGGGGTGTTTGGACTATGAGGTAATAACTTCATTATTTTTTACTATTTTTGTACCTTTGATATAACTGTTATTGCATTCAGAGAACACATATTGCTTTTCATGCTTTATAAGTATTTCTCAATTCCAGAAAGCTCAGAAATATACAATCCTTGTTGAAGCAAAGGACAACGGGGAAAAGATACAGCTCTCAAGTACGGGTACGGTGATAATCAATATTGCAGATAATAACAACAATCTTCCAGAGTTCACTGGCAAAACAGTAAGTTTTAAGTTTATATGCTTGTGATCTTGGTTATTACTTTTAATGCCAAGTTAGACATATTGTCCTATAAAACCCATTGAAATAAAGCTGACTTATGTTTCAGGGACCAGGGAAGGTCAAGGAGAGAGAAACTGGGGTTGAAGTTCTGCGACTGCAAGTAACAGACAAAGACGTCCGTGGTTCCAAAGCTTGGAAAGCCAAATACACAATCCACAGAAATAAATACGAGATATTCAATATAGAAACGGACCCTGTTACGAATGAAGGGATATTAACCGTTGCTAAGGTAGACAGATAGTTGATGTTTTATTTTGTAAGCCAACCTGCCTAAAGCTTGAGTCAGTGTTGCTGGTTATGATGCTGTAGAATTAGTGTTTACACAGAAATATATCTCTAATCTCTCTTTTTCTTGGCTCATTTCAGCAAACAGACTACGAGGAGCAAACACATCACAATGTGTCCATCAGTGTGCAGAACGAAATTCCTTACTTTTCCTGTAAGATTAAAAAGAAAGTACAGAACGCCATGTGGGAGCTCGACAAAATACCCCAAACCTCTGACACTGACACAAGTGTCCTCTATAAAACCATTCCAGTGACAATTTATGTTGAAGATGTCAACGACCCTCCGGTGTTTATTCCACCTGTTAAGCATGTTGTGGTAATGGAGAACATAGCTGTAGGAACAAGTCTTACGACCTTCACTGCTAAAGACACGGATGGAATCCACGTAAACACATTTAAGTAAGAGAAGCTAACATTACAGTATATGTTTCTCATATAATCACAAAGGTGAATTCATTTGGTATTTCTTTGAATCTCAGATTTGTTAAAGGTGAAGATATTGACGGATGGATAACTATTGATGCACAGACTGGAAAAGTATCCACATCTAAAATTCCGGATAGAGAGTCACCATTTGCGATAAATGGCACCTATATAGCAACCCTGCATGCTGTGGATGATGGTACGACATATATACGTCATAATACACTAAGCATCTATGGAAAGAGAATTATTATTATTATTTTTTTTTTTTTTTTTTCATGTGAGATACATGCACATTTACATTCCTAGTGTCGTGCTTTATGGAATGACCTTGCTTAATGGATATCTAGTTTACTTACAGTGCACAGCATAAATGAGAACACATCCTCTAAAACTTCACAAATTCAGCAATTACTCTTTACTATGTTATGTTTATTTGGAGATATAATGTTCCATCAAGCCTGCTTGATCAATTACCAAAGAAGAATGTCAAAATTATTCAGAAAAATAATAATTCCTAACAAAGTGATAAAATGCTGCGTTACAGAAATGAGTACACCCTCCTAAGAGTTACTCAAGTGAAAAAAAATGTGTAGGTTTAAGGCAGTTTTTGATCAACAGGTAAGTATATTGAACCAAAACTTTTAAAGACAAGTAATTTCATACAATTGGCATACAATCTTTTTGTTTTGTTTTGTTTTTATAAAGTATATGTTTTAATACATTTCAGTTTTGCCATCTTTCCATGAGCTATATTAGTGATCATTAAGAAAATACATATTTTATATTTATTCAGAGGGGATGTACTCATTTATGCTGTGCACTGTACATCTAACAAAACTCTTAATATCTATCAAAAATTACATACACTAACCTTGCAACCTCAAGATTCATAATCATGTTTTTTTACTCTAACTGAATTCCTGTTTTCTCCATGTCTCTGATCGCTAGGTGTTCCTCCGCTGACAGGCACTGGAACTCTAATGATTCACCTGACTGATCAAAATGATAATGTGCCAATACTGGAGGTAAACATTGTCAGTATTTGCCTATATCAAGAACCCACAATGGTCAACATCACAGCTGTAGACCTGGACTTTCCTCCATATGGATCGCCTTTCTACTATGAGCTTTTGGGAGATGTTAAGGACAAATGGAGAGTTGAACCAGCCCAAGGTAATGCCACCATCTAGTTCACTCAGTCCAGACCACCCTACAGTATCACTCGCTGCATATTATATTTCACTTGGTAAACACATCACAGAAGTAAAATGGTTTATGAACACTGTTTTATCACCTCCTTAAGATTGTGTTTCTGTACCTACATTAGCAGCCAAAAGTTTAGAATAATTAAGACTTTTTTTTTTTCTTTTTTTTTTAAGCATATCAGCATTTTAGAATGAATTCTGAAAGATCATGTGACACTGAAGACTGGAGTAATGATGCTGA
Source organism: Cirrhinus mrigala (assembly GCA_036247105.1). Taxonomy (NCBI): domain Eukaryota; kingdom Metazoa; phylum Chordata; class Actinopteri; order Cypriniformes; family Cyprinidae; genus Cirrhinus; species Cirrhinus mrigala. The sequence continues at coordinate 31,097,580 of CM070029.1, forward strand.
AAAATTCAGCTTTGATCACAGAAATAAATTACATTTTAACATGTATTCACATAGAAAACAGTTATTTTAAATTGTAATAATATTTCATGATTATACTGTTTTTTTAATCTATTATTAATCAAATAAATGCAGCCTTGATGAACATAAGATGCTTATTTTGAAAATATTTAAAACTCCTAATTATTCCAAACTTTTTTTTTTTTTTTTTTACAGCAATACTGACTCTCATTTTATCTTTCTTTTTCTCCAAAAGGCACAACGGTTAGTCTTGTAAAAGAAAACAGTGTGTTTTCAGGTCATCACCTCCTCCAGATCAAAATATCAGACCAGCAGGGATTTTACTCCATCCAGAACCTGACGGTCACGGTGTGTGACTGCTCTATCACTCCCAACTGCCATGCCAGGATGGTCTCGAAGGTTCGAATAGGGCCTGTTGCCGCCTTGATGGTTGCTCTTGCAGTTCTGGTTCTCACAGGTGAGATGGTGATTTCCATTGTCTGCATGACATTAAGAGTACTAATAGATGACAAAAGACTTTACAGTCTGTTTCACAATACCAAAAACCCATTATTCTGTTCAGGTAATTCCAACCATTAAAGGTGTGGCAAAACAACGAAAGACTTGACAAAAACCTGTAGAAACCTGTTTTTTGAATAACACATGCTTTTATTACAGTTTTAAATGTCATTTAATTTGTTCTCTGTAAATAAGCCACTTAAAATGTTTTTCTGCATTTGCATTATTAACCTGATTTAATGAAACAGTTCACACAAAATGAAAATTTGCTGACCATTTATTCACCCTCAGGCTATCCAAGATGCACATGAGTTTGTTTGTTTGTTCTGATCAAAGTTAAACATTGCATCACTTGTTCACCAATGGATCCTCTGCAGTGAATGGGTGCCGTCAAAATGTGAAGTGAAGCTGTGTGTTTGAAAGAAACAAATCTATCATAAAGATGTTTTTATCTTTAAACAATTGCTTCCAGCTAAAATATGAGTCTTCAATCAATACATATCCATAATAAAAGGCTTGTCTGAATCAGGAGAGAGGTATGCACAGATCAGATGTGAAAACAGTCCAGTTCTGAACAAATATCTGGATGGATCTTGATGTAAGAGACAACAGGAAATATACGTTTTTAAATAAGCATTATTATGGATCATGGACTCATATTTTAGCTTAAAGCAACAGTTTAAAGTTAAAAAATCTTAATGATAGATTGATGTTAATTGATGGACTGGAGTGGTGTGGATTACTTGTGATGTTTTTATCAGCCGCTTGGACTCTCATTCTGACGGCACCCATTCACTGCGAAGGATTTATTGGTGAGCAAGTGATGTAATGATGCATTTGTTCAGATAAAGAAACACATCTACATCTTCATTGGCCTGAGTGAATTTTGAGCAAATCTTTCATTTTTTTTGTGTAAACTATTTGTTTAAACACTGTAAAATGTGGTCAATGGAGCTGATAGCTTTGTTTAAAAATAAATACTCCCTTTTTATATTTCAGCAATGTTATTACTGAGTCTACTGATCTCCTGCAAGACGGAGAAAAAAATTATTGCAATGGATGAGGGCCTCGGTCATCTCATCAAAACAAACACAGAACATCCAGGAACAGACTGCACGGTAATTTCATCACACAAGCCTACAATAACAGTTTTTCAATAATGTTTTTTAATTAGTTAATGTAATAACATAAAAGAACAATGCACACAGCATTTGTTAACTTAATGTTAATTTTAAAAATGACATATATTTTGACACACACATACTGTGTCAAATTATACAAGGACAAGCACTTCATATGTCATTTCTTTGGCAAGCTTCTTCTTATTGGTGCTGTAATTAATTATTGTAATATAACAAATACAACATTACAATATGTTTAAAGATTTTAAAATGCTGTAAACATTTTTGTGCATGGTACCTAATTCATTAACTAAACATACTGAACCAAACTGTATTGTAAAGTGTAAACTAAAGTGCAACTCATATTTATATCAAATACCCTTTGTTGCCTTGGATGACTTTTAATTTAAATCATGATGTTTTCATAAAGGTTCCTTCCAGTCTCAGCAATGACCAAACTGATTCTTTCATAAAAAAAACGAATGTATATTTAAATACAAATTCAAGCCAGAAGGCCACAAAGCAAACCGTGAGTAACAATAAAATTCTTTGTTTTTTGACAGTTGGGGTAAATTAGAGCATTCTGGGAACTTCAAATATTTATTTTTAATATCTTCTATAATGTTTCTGGAAATAGCCTGTATAATAAAATTGAAATTCTGCATCGTGTTTGCTACAGGAGACCTTTTCTTAAAATTATCATTTTGTTTCATAATATCCAGGTGATGCATAAAGAACAGCAAGCAGTTTCACAGACCCAATCATCATCAGTCTACAACAACCAGGCGTTCAGACGGTCGATGTATACGGTGAGTATTAACAGACACGGCAAGATTTCAAAGTGCTGGTCATTTTCTTTGTGTTGTGATGGACTGTTTCTGATATGTCCTGTATGCTTTTCAGAGCTCCACAAGACGTTCATACAGAGGACATTTTCAGGTAAGAATAAAGTGACAGTAATAATATGTAAACTTTAGCTCAGCTCAGCCTTTCTCACATCATCATCTGTGCTTTTTTCAAACCAGCGATCGAATATGAGATCAAGTTTTAGAAGCACCCATTCCTCCAACACTAATGCATCTTACCTGGGTGGACACCTCGCCACTCTCATCAACCAGGTGATTTTATCAATGAACATTATGACTCTACGCATTTTTGGTTTTTTTCACAACTGCATTTCACAACTATAATTTGTGAATTTTGTTATAATGAGTTATAACAACTAACATGCTGTATTTTTATACTTTTATGTAAACATGTAAGGAACATTCACTGTAAAAAAAAAAAAAAATGTTTTAAACTTAAAAAAGTAAGTATTCGTGCTGCCTTAAAATGTTAAGTTTAGTCAACATGAAATGTTAAGTTGTACTACATGAAAACGTGGATATTTGAGTTGAGTAAACTTAAAATTTTAAGGCAGCGCGAACACTTACTGTTTTAAGCTGAAACAACATTTTTTTTTTTTTTTTTTTTTTTTTTACATTGTTAATAATTATCTGAACATTATGGGAATCTTATTTTTGAATGTTCTCTAAAAGTTTTGTAACAAGTAATAACAGAATTAAATGTCTGAGAATGTTCCTGGTTCCTGGTTAGAGGAGTAAACATTTAGAAGTTATAGATCAACAGTTTTTTTTTAGTTTTTTTTTTTTTCTTAAGATAATGATAAATACATTTGCTCAAGTGTGTCCAACGTATGGTGAATAATTTTCATGGTGTTTTTGTTTTTTCCTTTTTCTCTTCAGAAACTACTTGCTCTCCAAATGCGTGATGAGGAGCTTGCTATTTATACACCGCACTGTTACGCAGATGAGGGACAACCTATCGCCACTGGTGACCTGGATGCAATATCCATTGCAGAGGATGATTTTTGTCTAGAAATGCTTACAAATCTGGATAGCAGGTTTAGTCAATTAGCAACAATTTCCAGACCTGACCTAATGAGAAGGTGACAATTATCTCAGGAAATGTAGCCGTTAAATATATAAATATTTTTTTAGGATAAAATGCAATTTTTTTTCTACAGCTCTACAGTATCAGTGAGGATAAATATAATTACATTTGCATTTCCTGAATGCAAAAATCACCAGTGCTTGAAAAGGGATAGTGTTAAGTGTTATTGTTTTAGGTGGGCTCAGGTTTTGGGTTTTAGTTCTGTGTTTTTTCATTACGTATTGTTTGTACAATGTTCAAGTGGAATAATTTGAGGACTTTTAATACAAAAAAAAAAGTATGGTGGTGATCAAATATTTAATAAAGCGTCCTTTAAGAGTACATGGGTTGATGGTGATAATAGGGTTTTTAGTTGCTGAGGAGCGTGTTTCAAGAGAATGTCTATTTTGAATGTGTCAAGCAAAATTCTGTGACATATCTGGGTCTGTTGTTCCCCTGGGCCTGACATTTGTCAGCTAGAAAACTGCTCTGTTGTTGCAGTTGCTTTTAAACCTTTATTGTAAATAGGTAAAACTGTGACTGTTTTTTAGTATTATTTGTACATTGGCAAATGGGGATCGATGAATGTTTAATAAAACTCAGTGTTTAATCTACTGAAGCACAGCTTGCTACTGTTTTTCTTATATGGTAGGTTTTATTTTGACAGGTTAGGGTAGACAGGTTCAACCTGTTTTTTTTTTGTTTTTTTTGGTCTTTTTAAAGTTCAACATACAGCTCATGAAATAGTTTACTTTCACATGCCACACAGTAACCAGTGTACTATGTAATTTTAAGCAGCTGTAATCAGGACCTCATTCATTCGTAATTATTTATGTGTTCTATTTGTGTTCTAGATTCACCTATTTCAATAATTTCATATGTGTTAGAGTAAAGTTCTTTGACACTTGAGTTCTCACTTGCCAAACCAGTTCACACACACATTCTTGAAAACGACTAGACATTTTCTTAGCTCTATATATCAGTACCTACTGACAGCAGTGACTGAGTGGTGAATCAGGGTGTTTGTTGGGCACAGCAGCAGAGAGGACGGCCCGTGAAGGACAGACTAACACCTGCTGGTCACAACCTCATGTCCTGTAACAGAGCAACAGTTCACATGAATGTGAGCCTCATAACAAGGTCTGAGCGTGTGTCATCATAACATATCAGTGTGATCTTGTCTCAAAGTCAGTATCACTGAATGACTTATCTGTTCTTTTCCTTCCCACAGCTGCAGATTCATTCTCCCACTCTCTTTCTGTCCTTCCTTCATTCCTTTCTTAACTCTTTCTTTTTTCAAGGTGACCGTGTCAGTGAAGCTGACAGAATTAAACTAACCATACATAAAGACTGAGAGATATATTGCCATATTGTTCTGTCATTTTCTCCATAAACTTTTGAACAATAATTTATCCTCACAACACTGACACATCCAACGAAAACAGAATTATGATATATAAACTCAGAATTCAGAACTCAGAATTGCAAGAAAATAAAAGTCCTAATTCAGAGTTTACATCTCAAAATTGAGTTTATTGCTGGATTGTAATGCTGGAATTTCATGAGGTCTGGAATGGGATTAGTGCTGTAATGTTTTTAACAAGTGGGTTTAAAGGAGAAGCCCACTTCCAAAACAAAGATTCACAATGTACTCACCCCCTTGTCATCCAAGATGTTCATGTCTTTCTTTCTTCTGTCGTGGAGAAATTATGTTTTTTGAGGAAAACATTTCAGCATTTTTCTCCATATAATGGACTGATATGGTGCCATGATTTTGAACTTCCAAAAGGCAGTTTAAATGTGGCTTCAAATGTTCCCAGCCGAGGAAGAAGGGTCTTATCTAGCTAAATGATTGGTTATTTTCATTTAAAAAAAAAAACAATTTAAATACTTTTTAATCTCAAACGCTTGTCTTGCCTTCCTCTCCCTGAACTCTGTCTATTCTGACTCAAGACAGTTAGGGTATGTCAAAAAACTCCTATCGTATTGTTTCCCTCAACTTCAAAAATCATTTCAAAATCATCCTACATCACTGCAGAAGTACCGATCCAGCCTATGCAAAGTGAACATGCAAAGAAAATAAACAAAAAAGGTAAAACAGTGATATAGGATGAGATGGGAGTTTTTCGACATACCCTAACTGTCATTAACCGGAACAAAAACAGTCCAGGCAGAGTAAGACAAGACAAGCGTTTGGCATTAGTAAAAAAGTAAAATTGTATTATTTTTATTAAAATAACTGATCTTTTCGCTACATAAGACCCTTTTTCCTCGGCTGGGATCGTGAACTTAATGAGGTATCGAGCAATGAGCTCAGGACGTGTTCGCAGATGTGCTGCGGATAAGGCAAACTCAGGAACCTTCACATCCCGATGAGGAGGGCCAAGATACACTGAAAAACAGAGAACAGAGATGATATAAAAGTATTACTATTTTCACAAGCTGTGTGTAAAGAATGATCTTTACACAGAAGAATGACACTATCAGGGGTCAACAAACTCAGTCCTGGAGGGCCACTGTCCTGCAGAGTTTAGCCTCAACACACCCGCCTGGAAGTTTCAAGTATACAGGTGCATCTCAAAAGAATTTTTTTTTTTTTTTTTTTTTTTTTTTTTATAGCTCATTAGTCAAAAATCCAGTATCTCAAAATATTAGAATATTTACATTTGAGTTTTATTAAATGACCATCCCTACAGTATAAATTCCAGGTATCTCCTGTTCTTTGAAACCACACTAATGGGGAAGACTGCTGACTTGGCAACGGTCCAGAAGACAATCATTGACACCCTCCACAAAGAGGGAGTGACTGTTTACAGAGTGCTGTATCAAAGCGTATTAAATGCAAAGTTGACTGGAAGGAAGAAATTGGACTTGCTCAGAGGTCCAAAGTCCTCTTTTCAGATAAAAGTAAATTTTGCATTTCATGTTGAAATCATGATCCCAGAGTCTGGAGGAAGACTGGAGAGGCACAGAATCCAAGCTGCTTGAAGTCCAGAAGTTTCTGAAGTCAGTGATGATGTTGGTGTTGGTCTACTGCGTTTTATCAAGTGCAAAGTCAATGCAGCCGTCTACCAGGAGATTTTGGAGACTTTATGCTCCCATCTGTTGACAAGCTTTATGGAAATGCCTGACCTGAACCCCACTGATAATCTATGGGATATTTTCAAGAGAAAGATGAGAAACAGTCGATCCAACAACATACAGATGATCTGAGGGCTCAATAGTGCCTCAGCAGTGCCACAGGCTGATCACTTCCATACTATACTTTAACGATGCTGTAATTTGCGCTAGGAGCAAGTCATTTGCTGTGATTGTGTGATTGCTGTGATTGAGTGCATAAATGAACATACTTTAAAAAAAACTTGAACTTTTCTTTTTTGCAAATCCATTTTTTGATTGATCTTAGGAAATATTTTGAGATACTGGATTTTTGACTTTCATGAGCTGTAAGCTCTAATCATCAAAATTAAAACAAAAAACTTTAGCAATATTTTACTTTACATGTAATGAATCTAGAATATGAAAGTTTGTTTTTAAAATAAGTTACAATAAAAAATAAAAAAAAATAACTTTTTCATGATATTCAATTTTTTTGAGCTGCACCTGTACCTATAGCTGGTTCAGGTGTGTTTGATTAAGGATTTGGAGCTAAACGCTAGGACACCAGCCCTCCAGGACTGAGTGTGGTGACCCCTGGTTTACCTTATATGAGTGTGTTTAATTGGGGTTGCAGCTAAATTCTACAGGACGTCAACCGTCTCCCTAAAATTAAAAAAACATTAATTTCAGTTCTGCTTCATATTTACCCATTAATTTTCCTAAAGACTAGGGAGGTAACAATATAAAAATCTTGCGATATGATAATGTTGCAATGTGAAGACCACAATGCGATATTTATTGCAGTATTTAAAAAAAAAGAATCAAATGAAGACTTGGGGAAAAAATGAAAATTTTATACATTTTAAAGTTAAATTCTTCTATTTAATGCACTTTGAAAGTTCAAAATGTTCTTAACTAAGAAAATGTAAGTCAGAAAAAAATCTGAACTTTAGAGGGGACTTAGCCATCTTTTTATTTGTGATATACTGTCTTAGTCTTAATTACATTCACACTGCTGTTTTAGAAGCCAAACAAATTAGAATTAGAGTAATAGCCATATATTGTAAAACAATTGCACTGTAAAATAGTTATTATTTTTGCTTTACACTACAGTGAGAAAATTACAATATTTCTTTCCTAATTTCTGCAAATGAAAGAGACATTTTTGAATTTGGACTGCAGTAACGTTACCCATTGTTGTCACTAATTCATACTGCACTTTTAAGCTTTTGTTGTGATGGAAATGGCAGTAGAGCTTTTTTTGACGCAAAACTCCAGCTTCAGTGAAAACAGGCTTACAAAAAAGCTTCTCACTACAAATCTAGTGAAATGCTGTAATTATCTGCAGCGAAAACAAAGCATAACTGAAGGCCATTGCGTTCTCAAACGCACACTAAACTCACAACAATGCAATAAATGTATTCATTCACTGTGAACTGAGACGTTCTGAGGCACACAAGCTGATATCCTGAACGAAGTGCGCGCTTTGCTTTGAAACACATAGGATAAACAGACTTGATGAATGCATTAAGCCTTATTGGGCTTTTATGCAAGAATAGGAAGTTCAAATATATTTTAAAAACAACACTTTTTCGCCCGGAAGACCTATCGTTTCATATTGTCACGTGATTATGATAATATCGAGACAACGATAATCGCAATACCATGATATTGGCAATACCGTTACACCCCTACTAAAGTCTGTCATTAATGTCATTGTAAAATATCTATTGACAAACATGCAATTTAATTTTTTTAAAAAAGAAGTCAATCAAGTAAGGGTCAAATTCGTGACCTTTTGACCTCATTCACAGAAGTGATATTTCAGTCGGCACTGACCGCTGTTGGATTCCCAGTCAGTGGGCATGTCGTTATCTTCTGTGATGTGGCTCATCAGCGTTTCCGGCGGTTTCTGCTCCGTGTCGCTGTCAGACAGTTAAACATCAATCTCTGCAGCTGCTGTACATGTAACAGCTGTAGGTACTGATTCTGTTGTGTTCTCAAGTCTTGCTTTTTCTTTTACTTTCAGCTGTAAACAAAACATAATGTGTTAACTTTTACTAACAAAAAACTGTTACAAGAAAAATCTTGAATGATTTATGGTATTTGATAAATAACATTAACTATGCTTTTTTAACATTTTTAAATTAAAATGTGTATTAGGGAAGTTGTTGTTGTTTTTGCCATTCCTTGATCACCTTTTAGCTTTTCTTTTTTTTAGTTAATTTAAATAGTCTGTGGTGCAAAAGTACTCTTAATTAATATGAGCTGATACTATACTGAGCTCATACAAAAATGAGAAACATTTAGTTTTAGGGTGTGTTTGCTAAAAATGAAAAGTTTCTTTATGTACTTTGTCAAAATGACCCCTGTTCAAATGGATCTGAGAAAATTACTAAAACCGCTGTATTATTCATGCCAGGCCAGTAGTTGGCGATATCACCAAAAGAAACACTACATGCCTGTGCACATATGCATACCTATCCACCTTTTTCTTCCAGTAAGATTAGGCGGCCCATTTGTAAATTTTTTTGGGTCTGGCTTCCGTTCTGCTTCCAGCTATTTTTAGCTGTACAAAACAGCTCATTTTGCTTGATATTGCAAATTGGTGTGTCTTACCACAAAATTTTAATGTATTATCTTAATTATGAACACACTGGTTTGTAGAGGAAACAGTTTTACCGTTTACTGCACGTTGTTATTCTTCTCGTTATTTCCCTATAGCGGATAATGAACTGGAAGCCTCATCAAAAGTGTTGCCAGATTGGGAAGGTTCCCAGAGAGGCGGCTGATGTTGATGCTGACAGCCACACTTTTAGCCAATCACTAGGGATCAGCAAACAGACATCATGATTCATGAGTGACGGGTTTTTAGCATGATAACGGAACTGATTTTGAGTGTATGACTGAATTATAATATTTGAACGAATAACTGTATATTTGGATCACAATGCCTATATAAGTTACACGATAAAGAGTGGGAGAGTGACTTTGAATTACACCTGTGGAGTGAGATGACATGCGGGCTCTAATACAACTGCACCTCCAAAATCAGACCACAGTTGAATAAATGAATCAAAATCTAAACTAAATATCTGGGTCTATACGATCCTGTCTTTTTTCTTTTAAAAGGTCTAGACTGGAAGTATATCCTTGAAAGCTGCTGGACTTGATTAGGTTTGACTGTGCAAAGTTCGTATTAAGTTCTAAAATAAGTAATTCACGGAAGACTTCCTATAGTTCTGTGTGAAGTTAAAGTGCGACACTAAGGTAAGCGCATTATTGTTGTTGTTAATTTTTTATTGTCGGATTATTGTGCAGTGTGTATCAATGAATGAGTTTTGACTGAGTGTGAAATACCTGCTAATTATGTTGCTTTTCCCAAGCACTTTTAATGGGCACCTTTTCCATTTAAATTGGCTTATTCTGACTGTTGACACTGAAAATGATGCATGTGTTTTCTTTTGTTGTTGTTGTTGTTTTATTTTAGGGTATTGGTTAATTTCTTGGTTGCTGTTTTGATGGTGTCTGCTTGCATACGCTATTTTTAATCATATTTGGTAATTATTTTTAATGTATTTGCCTTGATTTGATCCATTTACCTGGGAAATGTATCTATATTTATATTATTTTATCGTCATTATTTATTTTGTCTGAAGTAGTTAAAAATGGTCTTTATCAACCTTGATTGACATGGTAATAATGTTCTTTCACATTATTTTGACAGTTAAAGTTTTTTTTTTTTTTTTGGAGTGGGCGGGTTTTTGTGAGCTTTTGGGCTGGAAATCGTCCATCCAACCTGGCAACACTGCTCACCAATAGATTGACTTCTGCGTTGAAGAAAAAGGTGGATAGACTGAACATGTAATATGCTGCTCATGACACCGTTTTCACAAATTCACATTTTTGTAGTTTATAGAGATGATAACTGAATCATTTGCAAAGACACTTTGTTTTTTTTTAAAGTTTGCATTTTCAACCCCCCGTGTTCTGTGAACACCTCCTAGATGAATAACAGTCTATCACACACTGCTGTCACACTGAAATGTCAGGTACCCCCCAACACAGAAAGAACTTTTACTTCATAAAGAACACTTCTGCTTGAAAAGCAATAACTAATATTTAAGTTACAACTGTGGACATAATCAACCATGCATTTGGGAAAAGAGGTGGAAATAACCACATTTGCCAGTGTAGTGGAAAAACCTTGAAAGTTGCATGAGTGGTTCTGATATTGGTGACAAGTTTCTTGTACAGTGCAATCTGATGTTGTAAAAAACCTGTCAGTTTTTGCTGACGTTACAGAAGTGTTACTTTCATTCTCACCTTCCATGTCTTGTCCATGAACCGATAGTAGCGGGCTGTTGAGTTGATTACAGATAGACACATTTTCCAGTCTTTGCCTTTCTCTCGAAGGTCAAATTTTGGATATCTTTTTACCGCCCACTCTGTGGAGATCCACATATTGTTAAAACTAGTGACTTTCATGCTGCTCAGTAGACTGCATCAGATATGGATATATAAAGCTGAGCAAGACATTTACAGCCTTAATTAAAAGCTCTTAATTTTTTCATCAATTTAGAAAATCAAAAATCACTGGCACAAAAGTTGATTACCCTAGTAAAAAATAAATATGCTAAAATGTATTTAAAGGAGAAGTCCACTTCCAGAACAACAATTTACAAATAATTTACTTTGTCATCCAAGATGTTCATGTCTCTCTTTCTTCAGTCGTAAAGAAATTATGTTTTCTGAGGAAAACATTTCAGCATTTTTCTCAATATAATGGACTAATATGGCCCCCTGATTTTGAATTTCCAAAATGCAGTTTAAATGCGATCCCAAATGCAGTTGTAAACGTTCCCAGCCAAGAAAGAAGGGTCTTATCTAGTGTTACGATCGGTTATTTTAATAAAAATAATACAGTTTATATACTTGTTAATGCCAAATGCTCGTCTTGTCTTGCTCTGCCTGAACAGTTTGTTTCCAGTTCATGACAGTTGGGGTATGCCGAAAAACTCATGTTCTCCCTCAACTTCAAAATCGCCCCTTTATCGCTGTTTTACCTTTTCTGTTAAGGGTGTTTAATCTACTTTGCATGTTCACTTTGCAAAGACTGGGTCGGTACTTCTGCAGTGATGTAGGATGATTTTGAAAAGATTTTTGAAGTTGAAGGAGAAAATATGAGTTTTTCGACATACCCTAACTGTCTTGAGTCAGAATACACAGAGTCCAGGGAGAGAAAGGCAAGGCGAGCGTTTGAGATTAAAAAGTATTTAAATTGTATTTTATTTTATTTTTTTTCATGAAAATAACCGATCTTTTCGCTAGATATTCTTCCTCGGCTGGGATCGTTTACAACTGCATCTGAAGCCGCATTTAAAGTGCCTTTTGGAAGGTCAAAATCAGGGCACCATATCAGTCCATTATAATGGAGAAAAATGCTGAAATGTTTTTAATTATGTTTTTTAAAAAACATAATTTCTTTACGACTGAAGAAAGAAAGACATGAACATCTTGGATGACAAGGGGAGTGAGTACATTATATGTGAATCTTTGTTTTGGAAGTGGACTTCTCCTTTAATATCCATTTGTTTCATGCTAAGTTTACTACAAATACATTTACATATGTACTTAATAAAATTACCCTGCAAATGTACTTTTAGTATACTGATATAATTAAAGTCTGCTAAATTGAAACAGCTAATGCAGTTTTATTGTGCAGAGGTAGTGCTGAAGTCCACCTAAAGATATACTTAAGTATATTTTCTTGTGCTAAAGTGAAACTACTGCAAGTCAGGGTTTCTGCAGGTTTTATGAGGGTAAGTTTAAGACTTTTTAAAAACCTTTTTACGACCAACTAAAGAAAATTTAAGGGGGGAAAAAAAATCGAAGGGAAAACAATACAGCAATATGTTCTCTAAGTATAGTTTGAGTTTTACTTTCACTTTCAAATTAGCAGCAATTCAGCGTCTAGCAAGTGTTTGTTTTTAGCTTGTTTCAGTTTTCCCTCTTTTCCTCACTTTCCTTCGGTAAAAGCTCCATGCACATTTTACTTTCACTTTCAAATTAATGGCAATTAAAATATTTTTAAAACAGGTGCTTTTGCATTTAGTTTTGAAACTCTTCTCCCATAGTCTTGTCTTTCTCACCTCTCTCTTCTTGTCAGTCAGCTCGACTCGCTCTCTTTAGGTGATAAATGAAATCTGATCTGTGATGTGACTGTCGTTTGACAGACTGCATTGAGCAGCTACGTTCAGTTTTAATTGCATTGTCTGTTCTCTAACTGAACTAAATTATTTTTATTACTATAAAAAAATCAAAATGTCAAGTTTTTCTCCGGGTGACTGACAGATGAAGCAGCACATACCGACATCTACCGCGTATTGTTTAATGAATTTTGAGCAACCTAAGCCATGTGTAGCACAGAAATTGTGCTTTCGCTTCACTTTAAAATGAAATGCATGAGGAAAATCCCTCACTAAAAATGAATGCCATGGTCATATGAATTTAAGACATGCTGTTGTGATTTAAGGGCTTTTCAAGGCCATTAATTCACAGAAAAGCGATTTAAGACTTTTTTAAGACCTGCGGAAACCCTGGCAAGTATATATCAGGTACACTTTAAATATTTTTCATTTAAAGACTGATGTTATTCAAAGATCATACAATCCTCATCAATCGTGGCATTAAAACACATTTTAGGCTTAATATTAAGAAATGTGCTTTGTGCACATTCAGTAGTACTCCAAATAATGTTTAATTACAATTTTTATATCAGTAAGTCTCAAGCGATATATCAGTAATGTCAGTAGATTCACATCTTCACCAGCCACCTGGACAGCTGCTGCAACAATCGGTTTGCATAACCAAAGAATTTCTGCACAACTGGGGTATCTATATGGGGTTATGGTATGGGCAGGCGTATGTTATGGACAACAAACACAGGTGGATTTTATTGATGGCGTTTTGAATGCACAGAGATGCCGTGACGAGATCCTGAGGCCCACTGTTGTGCCATTCATCCACGACCATCACCTCATGTTGCAGCATGATAATGCATGGCCCCATGTTGCAAGGATCTGTACACAATTCCTGGAAGCTGAAAACATCCCAGTTCTTGCATGGCCAACATACTCACCGGACATGTCACCCATTGTGCATGTTTGGGATGCTCTGGATTGGCGTATACGACAGCGTGTTCCAGTTCCTGCCAATGTCCAGCAACTTCGCACAGCCATTGAAGAGGAGTGGACCAACATTCCACAGGGCACAATCAACAACAATCAAGAACCATAGTGGCTGGTCCAATTCTGTTGGCAACGTGATTAGAGGTAATTTCGGAAGGAAATTAGAAACACGGGAATACAGCACAGCCAATTTGTTCTGTAGAAAAGAAAATTGTGTCAGGAAAGCAAGAATGGTTCAAATATGAGGCACTCCACCTGGCCGACTTTGGGTTATAGGTCGGATCTGTTGGAGACATCCGACAGAGAGCGTAGGTGCCGACAAGAGAACCCACAGGGAGAGGAAGCCATTATGGGGAAATCCCAGAGGAAGCTCACCAAATATGATACACCAGTATTTGATAAAATGAAAAAAGTGTATGGCCAAAAATGCATGCAAGATATAAGAAAGTAGATGTATATAAGTATCATGATTTTCCGAAAGAAGGAACACTGATTGTCACAAGATTGAATGTTATGAAAGAGTCAGTTGAGGAAGGGAGCAGAAGGCAGAAAGGGTGTTGTGTGAAGCATATGTGTGGGAAATGTGAGCAGGCAGTGGATTGTTGGATAAGGGAGGCAGATAAGAGAGAAAGGCGGGCGATGCAGAAAGAACTGGTGCATAGAGATAATAAAGAAAAATGAAAAAAAAAAAAAAATGTTAAGGAAAAGTAACTGCATCACATAGACCTACTAACTCCTCTGATGTCTTTGTCTCTCCACATGTACCACCGCTGTATCATCACTATCCTGTGGCTGAGCTGCGAGCCCTAAAAGTGGACCCTGATCTCGACTGCTCTCCACCAAGAAGACCGACAGCACCACCAGCAAGACTACCAGCACTGCCAGCAAGACCGGCAGTACCATCAGTAATACCGAAAGCACCGCATCCACAGGCGGTAGCAGCAGGAGGGCAAGAAGAAGAACAAGACCCCAAAATGATTCCTGAAACCCTCAATGAAGAGGTCAATGAGGAAAGGACTTGCAGACTTCCCCTATCAAAGAAAAGAAAGACAAGAAACACCATAAAAGGAAGAAAATGTGAGCGTAACAGCTCACATGGTTGATGTTTCGAGACCTGACAGGGCAATGATGGTTTTTAGACCTTGGACTGTGAGTAGGAAGCTGCGAGGAGAAGATTATCATAGAGTAAGCAGTAGCCGGACTGATTAAACCAACGCGAACTACTGTACAGCTGTTGCGGAGCTGGCTGAGGCTATGAAGGTAGCTTTCCCAGTGTGGGTGGACACTGCAGAGATTGGCAATTGCTGCCAGAACAGAGAAGAGTCTGTTCAAGACTATTACCATCGACTGTACGAGACCTTCAACAAACACAGTGGCTTAAAAGAGCCCGACGACAGAGGAAATCAACCTGGCACCTGGGAGTGTCACTTGCGAAGCGGGTTTCTGAATGGACTGAGACCAGAGACCAGAGATTGTGCAAGCGGTGAGATGCAACTACATCGAATGGAAGAATGGACGGCTGACTGCTATTTTAGCGCATGCTCTGCACGCTGAAGAACAACTTTTAATCACACACACACACTCACACACACTCACACTGATCTAAACACTGCTTTCTGCAATGAAGAAAAAGCTTGCATTTCTTTGTGTTTCTAATCTGAGTGATGTACATACTGCTCTCTGCAATGAAGAAAAGCTTGTGCTTGTTTGTGTGTTTCTGATTTGAGTAATGAAATTTCTGATAAATGTTCAATAATATAAGAATGTAAAGGATTTAAATATACCAAAATACCCCATGCTAGTGGAGGGGGTATTAGTTGAATTTCTAGCAGATTCTGGGGCAATAAGATCTTGTTTATGACCATGTGACTTGCCATGTCAACCGTCATTGACTAATGAAATAAATGAGTCCACTTTTGCATTAGGCCATTAACCGTGCCCTTAAATTGTGAAACAGTGGGAGGCAGGGTGCTGAAACATGCATTCACTTATTCACCAGCATGCCCTGTACCCATTATGGGTTGAGATTTATTATGTAAACTAAATTTAGTGCTCATTGCAGACTCCTGGGGTGTCAGAGTGACAGAGCAGGAGGAGCAATTGTGCTGTCTGCGAGCTGAGCCTCAGTGGGGTTATGAATGGCGCATAAAAAATAAAAAATAAATAAATAAACAATGATTGGGCTCAGATGATGTGTGAATTGGCTAAAAATTGAACAAAGGCGTTCAACACAGAAATTATTCTTCCTGACAATTTACATTGCACGTCACATGTCGTAAGAAAAAAAAAAAAAGAGTGAAGAGTGAAACTTTGAGCTGTGATCAAATGTTTTGGACAGAAAGTGTGTTTGCGGTTTCAGTCAGCCTGACAGAAAAAGTTTCCGTTTTATCTAGTGGCAGGAGAGTCTGTGCCTCACTTATCCGTTTACAAGGTCAGGGATCAGTCATGGTGTGAAGTAGGGAGATTTGTGAAGAAATTTGTTGACGTGACAGATTGGTGTGAGACAAGTGTTGAAGTACAGAAAGAGATTAGGGGTTTTTATGTCAGAATGCAAGTAGGACATTAAAGTAGAAAAAACTGTGACCCCTATTGATGAAATCAATGATACTCCAGTGCAAACTCCAATATTCAATGTGAAAAATATAAGGGATAAGGGCCAACCTACAGAATGGCGTTTTGTCCAAGATTTACAAGCAGTAAATGCAGCTGTCAGACAAAGGGCCCCCTCAGTGCCAAATGCATACACAATATTGTCACAAATTCTGTAAGATGCAACATTCTTTTCAGTGGTAGACTTGGCTAATGCATTTTTTTTTTGCATGCCACTGGACAAAAAACAGTGGCAACTAGTTTGCATTTGTTGGCAAAAGGCTATAAATTTACAGGTTTGAGTCAAGGTTTTTCAAACACCCCCTACAATAGATAACAAAGCGCTTCAAAGAAGCCTAGAAACTTTGACCCTGGCAGCTGGAACTGCTTTGCTACAATATGTTGAAGGTTTATTAGTTTCTTATTAGTAGAGATGGGTCTACATGTGAAGCTGACACTGTCTCCCTCCTGAAGCATCTGGCTCAGGAGGGCCACAAGGTCAGCCTGTCAAAACTGCAGTTCGTAAAACAAGAAGTTACATTTTTGGGTCATGTCATAACACCCAACAGCAAGGCCCTATCTGACAAAAGAGTTCAGGCCATAAAAGATGTACCAAAACCAATCAAAAAGAAACAAACATCGTCATGTTGGGAATGTGTTCATATTGCAGGACATTTATTCACAATTATGCAATTCTCGAGCAGCCTCTGAGAGCCCTACCAGGTTGAAGTCACGTGACAAAATTGCGTGGACAGAGGAGGCGGAGGAGGCATTTGTGAACATGAAAGTTCAGCTGTCTCAGGCGCCAACCTTAGGCCTGCGGGTACCAACCAAGCCTTTTGTTCAGATGGTGGATGAGAAAAATGACTTCTGTTGTCTTGCAGCATCATGGAGACAGACTGTGACCTGTGGCCTATTTTTCCAACCAAGTTAGATCCAGTAGCAGCAGGCCTGCCACGCTGTCTGAGGGTGGTGGCGTCTGCCGAGAAGGCCATGATAGCATCTAGAGAATTTGTAGGGTACTCTGACCTGACATTGATGGTGCCACACGCAGTGTCCATGATCCTACAAGAACAAAAAACATTGCACTTATCGACCGATCGTTGGTTACGATACCACACTATCTTGCTCGATATGTCGAACATAACCATTAGACGCTGCACAACCTTGAATCCTGCCACCCTCCTTCCGACAGAGGAGGATGGGGAGGAACATCACTGTTGTTTGACCGTGCTCGATCAAGTGTGTACGCCACGTCCAGATCTTTTGGACACACCACTTGAAAATTGCAAAAATGTCCTCTTTGTGGATGGTTCAGCGTTCAGAGATCCACAAAAGTGGGCTAAAGTGGGCTATGCTGTGACGACAGAATTTGAAATCGTGGCCTCTGTCTCACTGCCATAAAACTATTCAGCACAAGCAGCAGAGCTTGTGGCCTTAACAGAAGCGTGCAAACTTATGACAAATGCGTCACCATTTATACAGACTCACATTACGCATTTGGAGTTTTGCGTGATTTTGGAGCACTGTGGAAACACAGAAAATTTTTTTAAGTCAGAATGGGCACCCAATAGTACATACTTCTCTTGTGGCAGCTTTAATGGAAGCCATTTTGCTGCCTGATAAGATAACAAAGACACACAAATAACAAAGATTCTGTATCCACAGGAAACGCCAGGGCAGACGTGGCGGCTAAACAGCCAAAAGAAACAGAGTGTACCATGTTATCTGAAAATAACATTGATGTTTCTTCTTACTTAGAGAGCATGCAGACTTTTGCTTCAGGAGCAGAGAAAGACCAGTGGAAACAATCCGGATGTACAATGAATAATGATGTTTGGATGAGCTGTGATGGCAAGCCTTGTTTACCCCGACACCTCTTTGCTCATTATGCTGACCATGGGACCATGCATCGAAAGGGGGAATGGTTGCACAGATGAAAGAACTGTGGTTTACAAAGGGGTTCACAACATTTGCAGAAAATTTTTGTAAAAGATGTGTCATATGTAACACTCACAATGTGGCAAAAGGGACAAAAATGTCCCAAGCAGCAGCAGTAGCAAAGGCTCTGTTGACTGAAATAGTCCCAAGATGCCACGAAATTCCACGAAAAATCAGTTCGGACAATGGAACCCATTTTGATAATGAGGCAATAAAACAAGTGGGTCAGTTTGGGTTAAGGTGCTCCCCCAATTGTTCTCATGTACATGAGAATGAGAAAGAGATCCAGGGTAAACCTGAGCCCATTTGAAATTCTCTTTGGTAGACCATCATTTATGGGAATGGAAGGGGGCAAACAACAGCTGCCATCAACAAAATTGTGTGAGCATGACATGTTGATTTACTGCAAGGAAATGTCTTGTCTGTTGTCTAATGTCTGTGTGCAGGTAAAAGCCGCTCAGGGGTAAGTTGCAGAAACCCCCTTGCATGATATTAAACCTTGTGACTTTGTGGTGGTATACGATCTGAGGAGAAAGAGCTGGAAAGCAAAAAGGTGGCTGGGGCCATTACAGGTGTTTCTGATTACCCACACGGCTGTGACGGTAGCTGAAAGAACCACGTGGATTCATGCCAGCCGCTGCAGAAAAGTCCCAGCTACACCCCAAGAGGAGGAGCAGATGGAGTAAAGAGATTTGAGGCACATGTCAACAAATGCCAGTCTGATTTAAACACAGAGTGCTTTTACTCACATGAGAATGGCCATAAAAGAGCCTGAACAAGCAAACAATTAATGGTTTGAATGGTTAGCAAATTTGTGGGGAGGATGGGGATACTGGCTGTGTAATACTGTGTTACCAATTTTGGCAGCAGGATTATTGGTGTTGTTGTGCCTGCCATGTATTTTTCAGCTTGTATCCAGCTCAGTACAGAGACTGGTGAAAACTAGTGTATCCCATTAAATGGTTAAATATGATGTACATTTTAATAACATGTTTTTGAACATGGGTGAAGATGAGCGAACGGTAGTGGAAGTTACAGTAAAATGCGTTCAATGACTTAATGAGACAATACTTTGTATTTAAAATATGGGGCATTTAGTTTTGATGATTAGCTACTATTTTGCGTGCATATATTAGGGTTTATACAAGCAAAAAAAAAAAAAAAGGCCATTAGCATGTTTTCTCTTATTTCACAAATGTAAGACTATGTAATTATAAGCAATATTCAGTAGAGTGACTGAGGGTCTGACACATGTCAGGAATGCAATAACAGTGCTTATTCATTTAGCTCGGCTTCCAGAGAGCAAGTGTGAGGTAATGACGTAAGTTTGCTTTATTATAATTTTGGAAAATATATATATACAGTATATATACATATACATTTAATCATGGTAGATGAGTAAGAGTTTTAGCATAGTAATGAATTTAGTGAGTAGTTATCAATGAAAGATAAAAAGGGGGAAATTGTGCAAGAAAAATTAATTTTACTTATCTTATGTGCTTATGGAATATTTTGTAAGAGTCTGCTTTATTTAAATCTGCTATGAGGATGACATGAGAGAAGGGTATCGGGGCCCTAAATATAAAGATTTGAATCTTGGGAGTATGACGTAGCAAAATGTATTTATCTGACTCTTACTATGTGTGAAAAGTTTTGGAGATGTAACCTTGAAGGCTGGGGAAGAGATGTAAGTTGGAGTGAGCCCTGCCTTCTTGGTCGCACTCTGCAGTAACCTGTGTTTCTGTATGACTGTCTGACCTTTTTTGCAAAGAATAAACTTATAAAAACATTTGACTGAGTTTGTCTCTTACTCTGGTGAGAGTCATTTTTATTGTGCCACAACACTGTGCAATAATCATGCTGTCTAATCAGCATCTTGATATGCCACACCTGTGAGGTGGATGGATTGTCTCAGCAAAGGAGAAGTGCTCACTAACACAGATTTAGACAGATTTGTGAACAATATTTGAGAGAAATAGGCCTTTTGCGTACATAGAAGAAGTCTAAGATCTTTGAGTTTAGCTCATGAAAAATGGGGGCAAAAACAAAAGTGCTGCGTTTATAATTTTGGTCAGTATATATATATATATATATATATATATATATATATATATATATATATATATATATATATTTTTTTTTTTTTTATGTCAGGTCTAGGGTTATTACAGGTCAAACTAAAACCAGTGCTGGCCAGTCCAACAGGCGATACAGGCGGTCGCCTAGGGCCCCGCCTTAAGGGGAGGGCCTCACGGCCGCAAGGTTGTCATAATGAGCGTTGCATTTTTCCCCAATCGAAACTATACGAGTTGCACGTCTTGGGTATTCTATAGTAAATAAATAGATGAAATAAATACTATCCAGCAACACCAAAAATCCTGATAACCAAATATGCGACTCTTTTCTGAGGCACTGAGCTCCGCCTCGCAACAGCTTTTCATCTGATCTGCAACTGTTATCTAAACAACAAAGGCTTGGAAATAATATGTTGATATTTTTACAGCCTTTATGCTTTGTTTAATTTGTTTTCTTTTTGTTTCGATTCATTTTGATTGTAATTATGCTTTGTTTGCTGTTTTACACTGTATTTTACTGTATAGGCTATAAATTATTTTGTGCTGTTTATAATAAGTTAGACTAATTTATATTATGAACCAATCACAATTAGATCCTTCAGAAATCATTCTGAAGTGCTGATTTGCTGCTCAAGAAACGGTGATACTTAAAAAAAAAAAAATAATAATAACTGCATTTATTTGAAATCTTGCATAACATTGTCTTTACTGTCACTTTTGATTCATTTATTTGTTGAACAAAGTATTGATTTATTTAAAGAAAAATTTTTGAAAATACTCACAAAAATGTTAATCAGCACAAAAATATTTCTTGAGCAGCACATTAGCATATTAGAATGATTTCTGAAGGATGATGTGACACTGAAGACTGGAGTAATGATGCTGAAAATCCAGCTTTGCATCACAATAAATTACATTTTAATATATATTCACATGGGAAAAAAAAAATATTTTAAATTGCAATAATATTTCACAATTAACTCATTAACAGTTAACTTATTAACTGTGTTTTTCATCAAATAAATGCAGCATTGGTGAGCATAAAATGGTTCTTCAAAAGAAAATTATTCCACATATTTTGTGAGTGTGTGTTGGAATTTTTTCTTTTTTTTTTATACTCTGTGATTTTTTTTTTCCTTCTGTCATTACAGTAGGGCTTGTGTACAGATTCACTTGTCCTCAACAATGAATTAAAAAAAAAAAAATCACCGTCAGCCTTTCAATTGCCTGATGTGACTAATGTTCCAGTGTTGTGGTAATATTAAAGAACAGTATCGATAATAATCTATTAATCATTGTACTGATGTTCTTTTTATTTATTTATTTATTTATTTATTTAGAAGTCCTAAAGGTAATTTTTTGTGCAAAGAATGTCTGTGCTTCTAATTTGTGGTACAGTCCTGCTTTGAATGTTCTTCTGAAATCGGCCTTTCACCAGATAACAGAGAGACAGCTGAAGCATAAGTCCGATAATAGTGTCCTGTTGGCTGCATCCACACTCAGAGAAGCAGGAGAGGGTGACGGATGGCAGTCACCGGTGGAGAGTGTGGCACTGGTGTGTTGGGGAGGGTATGTGTTTGGAAGCAGGAACGTGACATTGTCTATTAGCTGCTGTGTAAGATAAATACACAGCTGCTGTTCCACTGGCTTGATGCGGCTCTCAGGAACACTGCAAACATAGCAAAAAAAAAAAAAAAAAAAAAAAAGTGTATTTTCTTAAGAGCTGTTTAGGGTATGCATATTTTAAAAAGCCTATTTAGGCTTGACAAACAGCATAATAGTGATGGGAAAAATTAAGTATTTCAAAACATTGAATCAATGGAACCGAATGCTTTGCAAAATGACAGTTTTGAAGCGCTCAAAACGCCACATGCTGGTCAAAACTGTAAATGCAACGAAAACTCACATGCATAAAAGCACCTTATACCAACCAACTGCAAATGTTTTATTGAAAGTGATCTAGTAAATACAATTTACAAATAATCTAATACCATTAAATATGAACTTTCTGTATAAAATTTGTTGTTTAATTACATTTTGGGGCCAATAAGAGACTACTACAACTCTTACAACTCTCCCTTTTTATTATACAAATGTATAGA
Organism: Cirrhinus mrigala; assembly: GCA_036247105.1. Taxonomy (NCBI): domain Eukaryota; kingdom Metazoa; phylum Chordata; class Actinopteri; order Cypriniformes; family Cyprinidae; genus Cirrhinus; species Cirrhinus mrigala. Next base: position 31,120,145 of record CM070029.1, read on the forward strand.
ACTGATCTGAAACTAGATAAAAACCATAGACACTGGTTGATGAGACTGACCAGTATGTTTTGACATTGGCAAGACTTTGACAGTTTGATAGCTGCTCTGAATCACTCAACCAACAAATGATTCACAAAAGTTTGCAATTGCTTTATACTTTCCCTGAAGCAATGCTTGGAAAGTGTTCATCACTGTAATATACATACACAAATACTCACTGAAAGATGCAGGGTCCAAAAACTTCAGACAAGTACTTTGAAGGCATGTGGTTGACATGACTTTGAGCAGCTACATGAGACAGGAAGTGAATAAGCAAGCACAGGGCATTAAAGATTTCAGGTTCAAAACTGTTTAGGACTGTCTTTGCAAGCTTGAGGTTCAAAAATTTCCCTTTGGTTTCTGCATGATAGAGAATCAAAACAGATTTGATCAGAGTTTTGGAGGTGTAGGTAGAAACCTTCATAACAGAAAGGTTCTGGAGTGTGAACGTACTTGTATAGACTATCAAGAGCTGCGTGGCACTCCAGCATGGGATGAGTCCGTAAGGCAGTTCTCTCAGGAAGAGAATCAGCAGAGAAGCCACAGCATGGGCATCGCCGCTGCGAAAACACTGAAACTCACCACGATTCAGACTTTTCTTCAACTCATTGCACTGTGCCTCTGATCCACTGGCACAGAATAATTCACTCTGATGGAGACCTAAACACATACACACACAAATGCAAATGACACATATCATCCCAGCATATACACTCTTAAAAATAAAGGTGCTTTAAATGGTTCTTCACAACGATGCCATAGAAGAACCATTTTTGGCTCCACGAGGAACCATTCAGTCAAAGGTTCTTTAAAGAACCATCTCTTTCTTCCCTTTTTGTAATCTGAAGAACCTTCTTTCGACAACAAGGAACCTTTTGTGAAACAGAAAGGTTCTTCAGATGTTAAAGGTTCTTCATGGAACCATGTAAACAAAAAAGGTTCTTCTATGGCATCGTGAAGCACCTTTATTTTTAAGAGTGTGTTTGACAATTCAAGTAACTACTCAAGAAGAACACTTTCAAAAATACTTGTTCTCCTCTTACCATATTGATCCAAAAACTCCACCATCTGTAGGAGCACCACAGGAACGCCGTGTCGCATTTGCCCCCGTCTCCTCAGAAACTCAAGGGAGATGCCAAATACGCGCTTGGGTGATAGCATAAAGCAGTATGCTAGTGCATAGTAGTCTGAATCATCACTTTCAGTCTGCAAAAAAGTGAGAATAGTTAAGACTTAGAGAAAACAGGAGGTTTGGAATGGGATACAAAGCAATAAGGTGAATCTCAGACAAAAATAAACCAATAATAACTTTAATATTTCACCCTGAAAGAAATAAAGTAAGAAGTATTTTTTGTTTTCACGTGAATGTAATGCTAAAATATTCTTAAACGGAGTGTCTATTTACACTAAGTGCAAATAGGCCGCCTTGTTGGCAGAGGCTATTTACACTAACTCTGCCCATGAACATGTGACTGGGGTAGTCAACACTACAAAAGACACATACTGAAAAACAGCTCCAATGGCATAGATGGTAAAGTGTGTTCTGTAGTCTTTTCGACGCGATCGACCCGGGTTTGAATCCACCTTTTGGCAAACTTTTTTCTCCATTTTCAAATCTTATATCATATCAGAAAGTCATTTATTTTCAATAAAATGGAGGAAATTATTAAAAACTTAGGGTAGGTGTAGGGAGGGCTTTATTGTCATGAAAAGGTGGCATCCATTTAATAATCTGAATTAAAATAATTTACACTCAATACGTTATTATTGCATACTGTTTATAATGCACTACAATACTGAGGTGCAGATAATTGCCTCTATTTGCAATAAGTATTATAAATAGCAGAAAATACACAGTGTAAATAAAATCTATAGCTATTTGCACTTAGTGTAAATAGCATCTATCACAAAGAAAATATGAAGAGCTCAGATGCAAAACCAGCTAAAAGCTATCTCGGTCAAAAATGAGATAATGATACTGAGTGAATGCTCCTGACACATAGTATACGTCCATCAAATACTTTTACTTCAGACTTGCTAAATTCCAGCCTCAGCCCAATCTGAAGTAACAGTACTTACATAGAAACCTATACAAAGTAGCCAGAAAAAAAATGCTCATTTCAAAGAAATACGTCAGATGGACTCATCATATGCTATTTTCACTTAGTGTAAATAGTATCTAATTGTTATTTACACTTAGTATAAATAGCATCTATTGCTATTGGCACTATAATGTAAATAGCCTCTATCGCTATGTACAGTTAGTGCAAATAGCCGCTGCCATACTTAAATTGTAAGGTATTTATACATCAATTGTAATATTTGTTATCATGTCATATAATGTCTGTATAGGATAATACTCATATGTGCATTACTGTGATAAGTATCCAAAAGATCCTAAAACAGACAAAACACAATTTCTTTCTTTTTTAAGGTGAAATATGACCTGGATATTTCTTTTTGAAATTCAGTTGTCCAATGAATGTTTGGTGATTTAGGTCAGGTGGGCTACTTACCCAGCAGCACAATGACATTAGTTTGCACATTATTGCCATAACTTTGTTGTTATCAAGAGACAAGACTGTTCGGCAGTACTCAAGATACAGTGTACTAGCTGAAATACGGCTGAATTGAATCGAAGTGTGCCTAAAAACAGAATACAGGCAGTGTTCATTGTGACATCATGGAATGTGCAGGTGTTCATGACAGCATGATGGAATGTGAATTCAGCTGTTTCCATGCATGGACTAGAGAACCGCACAGATATGTATATACAGTCACAACAAAAATTATTCAGACACCATATTTTTTATTATTATTATTATATTTTTTTTTAGTAGTGGGTGCTGGACACTATAGTTCATGTAAGTGAGTATAGCGAAATAAAGCGAACTGCGACATATTATACCTAAACATTCTTCATACAGTGTACTACCAGTAAAATTGCTAAAAATTTGGGACAATATTCTAATAACTGCTGGGTTAAAAACAACCTAGCGCTGGGTAAAATATGGACATATCCAGCAATTGGGTTGTTTTGACCCAGCAGTTGGGTTAAATGTGTCGGGTGTGCAACAGCATTTTAAACTGTGATATATACTGTAAACAGTTATAAAATGGACTGTAGGTTATTAGGTCTGTAGGTTAGTGAGATTTTTTTAATAGTTTTCAGTCCAGTAATATTAAAAGATGTAAATAAAAATAACTATGTTAATGAAATCTTTCTAAATATAAGTGTAGGTATATTTCAAGCATGTCATTTTCCAAATGTAAAATTACATGCATTGATTTTGTGTGTGTGTGTGTGTGTACCTAGTATTTATCACGTTATTTTTTGTGTGAAAGTAAAAGTGTGCACAGTCTCCTGTGAGGGCTAGGTTTAGGTGTAGGGTAGATGTAGAGCGATAGAAAATATGGTTTGTACAGTATAAAAACCATTACACCTATGGAATGTCCCCATAAAACATGGAAACACAACGTGTGTTCAGAAGTGAAGCTCTGGCAGTGCAAATGAACAAAAAAAAATAAAGGGTGGAAAATCATGTATAAAGCTTACTTCAGTTTCTCTAGTTTACACTGTGGATTCTCCAGTAGATTAGAGAGCAGCTTTACTCCTGAGTCTTGAGGTTTGGTCCAGCTGAGATCAAACTCTCTCAAGTGTAAGGGATTTGACCACAGAGCTGTCACCAGAACAGCACATCCCTCTTCTCCAATACTGCAGTTAGACAGTCTGCATACAGGAGGAGAAAAATATCTTACACTTACAGATAAGCACACACAGAACATGAAAGAGTGGGTTTATTTGACACTGCATCAGTGAGTAAATCTGCTGTTGCATCAGTGAAATTTTGCAGGCAAAAATGTCAATTTAGTTCTAGGATAAGAACACATATTGAGAGATATGGAGATAATTTGTGCATGTATTGTATTAGTTGCTACCTCACTTAAAATAATCTGGATTTATCAACTACAAGTACACATCTGCTGTCACACATAAACATGAAACTGGTATGCAATTAGTAGTTTCCATTGTACTTATCTGAGTGATAACATGAGGAACATGATGGTATTTGAAAAGGGATTTGACAGTTTTGTTTCACTAATATACAACAGCATCCAGAAATATTGGCACCCTTCATAATATAAACGTCCCAGGTTACGTATGTAACCATGGTTCCCCGAGGGAACGAGACGCTGCGTCCGAAAACGCTAGGGGGAACGCCTCCAGCGTGACCACGCTCTGAAACATGTGTGCAAACAGTCCAATGGAGAAGCGAGACGTCACAGGCGGGGTGACGTAGAGACCAGAGAGCTTAAAAGCATGTGCGATGCGTGCAGCCGGCAGCTTCTAAATAGAGAAGCAAGCGCTGCAGGGATGCCGGAAGTATGGCTCGAGACGCAGCGTCTCGTTCCCTCGGGGAACCATGGTTACATACGTAACCTGGGACGTTCCCCTTCGGGAACTCGAGCTGCGTCCGAAAACGCTAGGGGAACGATATGCCCACGCTGCCAGACTTTCAAATCCCTGCCTAGTGTGTATCACTGAGCACAGCTAGGACGAGAGAAAAAGGAGCCCAGAGTGGCATAAATGAGACCGAGAATCTCATGAAAGTGAGTGGCATGGAAAAACCCGCAGCGTTGAAATGTCAGAGAGGCATGACGAGAAGGCCATACTTCGAGAGGAGTGAGCCTTGACCCCCAAATAGAGGGGGGGGAAACAGAGGACTCAAAGTTATGGAATAGCAACCAACTCACCACACAGCAAAGCTACATCTGGTCAGAAGCCTCAGCGCACCGTGGAGGAAACCTGTAACCAGGGGGTTCCTACCCACTGAGGAGCCACCCAGAAGGGCGTGGTAGGCCGCAATAGCCGCCACGTAGACCTTCAGGGTGGAGTGGGCTAACCCTGCAGAGAACCGATCCTGCAGAAACTCCAGCACTGTACCAACGGGGCAGTTAACTGGGTCTTGCTGGTGGTCTCCACACCATGAAGTGAAAAGCTTCCACTTCAGGGCATACAGTTTCCTCGTAGAGGGAGCTCTGGATTGGAGGATGGTCTCAACAACCTCGGTTGAGAGACCGGAAGCTACGAGGTGTGCCCCCTCAGAGGCCACACCCATAACTTCCACAACTCCGGGCGAGGGTGGAGAATGGTGCCTCCCGCTTGCGAGAGGAGATCCCTCCTGACGGAGGAGGAGGGAAATCAGGTCCGCGAACCATGCTCGGGACGGCCAGTACGGGGCTACTTAAATAAGAAGGACCCCATCCCGGCGCACCCTCTCCAGAACTCCCGGGAGCAGAGCGATCGGGGGAGATGCGTACAGACGAAGCCTCGGCCACGTCTGTACCATGGCATCCAGCCCCAGCGGAGCTGGATGAGTCAGAGAGAACCAGTGGGGACATTGCGCATTCTCCTGAGTAGCGAAGAGGTCCACCTGAGCCTGGCCGAAAAACTCTCCAAATCTGCTTCACCACCTCAGGGTGAAGCATCCATTCCCCGGGCCTCGGCCCCTGCCTCGACAGGACGTCTGCTCCCATGTTGAGATGCCCAGGAACATGAACTGCTCTCAGTGAGAGGAGTTTCCCCTGGGACCACACAAGGATCTGGTGCGCCAGCTTGTACAAGGGGCGCGAACGCAGACCTCCCTGGTGGTTGATGTAATAGACCACCGCTGTGTTGTCGGTGCGCACCAACACATGGTAGCCTATTAGGTCTGGGAGAAAGTGTTTCAACGCTCGAAACACGGCCAGCATCTCCAGGCAGTTGATGTGCCAGGTGAGATGGCGACCGCTCCACAGACCGCGGGCGGGGTGGCCACTCATGACCGCATCCCAACCGGTGAGAGACGCGTCCGTCGCTAGCGTTACGCGGCGACAAGGAGCTCCTAACACCGGGCCCTGGGACAGGAACCAAGGCTTCTTCCACATATCTAAGGCACGTAGGCATCGCCGCGTGACCTTGATCATGCGGAACGGGTTTCCCCTCGGGGAGAACCCCTTGGTCCTGAGCCACCACTGTAGGGGTCTCATGTACAGCAGGCCAAAAGGATCACGTTGGACGCAGCTGCCATCAGACCCAGCAGTCGCTGGAACTGCTTTACAGTGAGTGACCGGCCTTCTTTCACTCTCGTGACTGCAGTGAGGATCGACTCGATCCGAGCAGGTGACAAACGTGCCTGCATCGTGGTCGAATCCCACACAGCGCCTAGATAAGTGGTTCTCTGTAATGGAGACAGCACACTCTTCTTGGCGTTCAGTCTCAACCCCAGCTCTTTCATATGAGCGAGAACAACATCTCGATGTTGAACCGCCATGTGCTCCAATTGAGCCAAAATCAACCAATCGTTGATGCAGTTGAGTATGTGGATGCCCCGGAGTCACAGCGGAGCCAGAGCAGCATCCACACTCTTCGTGAAAGTGCGGGGGGGGGAGTGCTAGGCCGAACGGAAGAACCCGATATTGGTATGCTTCGCCCTTGAAAGCAAACCTCAGGAACTTCCTGTGTTGAGGAAGGATGGAGACGTGGAAGTAAGAGTCTTTTAGATCTATCGTCACAAACCAGTCCTCGGACCTGATTTGTGACAACGCTTGATTGACAGTCAGCATTCTGAACTTCAACCTCATAACTGAAAGATTCAGTAGTCTCAGATCTAAAATGGGACGCAGGCCCCCATCCTTCTTAGGAACAATGAAGTACCGGCTGTAGAACCCAGACTCCCTGTCTTGAGGAGAGACCACCTCGATGGCCTCCTTCCTCAACAGGAGTTCCTGCTTCCTGTTCCATTACCAGACCCTGCTCGGGGCTCACCACAGTGGGAAAGACCCCGTTGAAAGGCGGCGGCGCGCCGAATTGGATGCGATAACCTCGCTCTACAGTGCGCAGGACCCATGCAGACACATTTGGCAGTAGTTTCCACGCTGCCAAATAATCTACTAAGGGAACCAGTCTCTCGAGACTGGCCTCTGGTGTTGTTTGAGCTGCTGTAGAGACCCCCGCAGGGGTGGCGAGCTCCCCAGCTCCGCTACGTTTCCGGGCGGAAGACTGAGGTGTGGGCTCGCTGGAGACCGCTGCGCCCTGGAACACCGGCAGGGTTGGCAGGCTGATCTCCCGAGGGCACTGAGGAGAGACGGGCACCGAAGAATGCGGTGGACCACGCTCTTCCCCAGAAGGGCCTGCCCTCAGAGGTCCTGGACCATAGGAATCAGGATTCTCCTTATACGTACTGCCTCATAGGTCCGGGTGAAAGTGTTCCAGTATCTGAAACACGGCCAGCATCTCCAGGCAGCTGAAGTGCCAAGCTGAATGGTGACCGCTCCACAGACCGCGGGCGGGGTGGCCACTCATGACCATTCCCCAACCGGTGAGGGACGCGTCCGTCGCTAGCATTACGCGGCGACAAGGAGCTCCCAACACCAGGCCCTGAGACAAGAACCAAGGTCTCCTCCACATGACCAAGGCACGTAGGCATCGCCGCGTGACTTTGATCATGCAAAGCAGGTTTCCCCTCGGGGAGACCCCCTTGGTCTTGAGACACCACTGCAGGGGTCTCATGTACAGCAGGCCAAAAGCTATCACGTTGGACACAGCTGCCATCAGACCCAGCAGTTATGAAACTGCTTCACAGTGAGTGCCTACTTTCACTCTCTTGACTGCCGCGAGGATGACTCGATCCGAGCAGGAAAAAGACATGCCTGCATCGTGGTCAATCCCACACCAAGCCTAGATAAGTGGTTCTCTGTAATGGAGAAAGCACACTTTTCTCTGCGTTCAGTCACAACCCCAGTCTTTTCATATGGGTGAGGACGACATCTCGATGCCGAACCGCCCCAAGCTCAGAATGAGCTAATACTGACAAAATGTCAAAAAGGTTAGTATAGGGTGAGAGTGCAGTAAATTTAATTCCTCAGAATTAAATGACAATGGGAGAAGAGCTAAATATTCAAAATGCACGTCGTTTGTTTTTGTTTATTTGAATGGACACATTTATGAATGAACACAGCCCGCCCCCTCAAGGGCGGACTGTACATGCTCAGCTCCCGAACAAACCACACATAAATCGTTCCTGTTATGTATTTATTTATTTATTTTTTAGAAGCGAGGGCAGGTAGAAACGAGCGATCTAATATGCAGTCAGCTCATATGCGGACAGCATCAATCTCGACAGAAGCGGGAGCTGAGCGCGGGGAACGCAAACGCGGGCAGTCAGCTCCCTCGAGAACTGACTCCCATGCTTCGCTCCCAGACAGACAACAAATAGATTGTGTGTATCGCCACCCGAAATGGCGCAGGCAGAGAGGAACACACAGTCTAAATGCCGCTGCTTATATTCGTAAGAATACTTTGTAGGACATAGTGACACTCTCAAATAAAAGCTGTGCGAACTAGCACAAAAAACAGAGTGACACACACACACAGAGCGCTTGCTGAAAGACAGAAGCTGCCGGCTGCACGCATCGCACATGCTTTTAAGCTCTCTGGTCTCTACGTCACCCCGCCTGTGACGTCTCGCTTCTCCATTGGACTGTTTGCACACATGTTTCAGAGCGTGGTCACGCTGGAGGCGTTCCCCCTAGCGTTTTCGGACGCAGCTCGAGTTCCCGAAGGGGAACAATTATTTTCTGCTCTTTATCTTGTTTAGGAACACTTAAGTACACTGACCAAAATTATGACTGCAACACTTTTGTTTTTGCCCCCATTTTTCATGAGCTGAACTCAAAGATCTAAGACTTTTTCTATGTACACAAAAGGCCCATTTCTCTCAAATATTGTTTACAAATCTGTCTAAATCTGTGTTAAGCCAGGCTCACACTACAGGATTTTTAAAATCCTAACCGATTATGAAATCTGGTTGCAGCGCACACATAAGGAGAATCTTTGTAGATTATCTTCCCTGAAATCTTAAACATACACACACTACAAGATTCGAACATTGTGGAGCATCACACACTACAAGATATTATTGAGATTATCATGCTGGAGGGAGCGCCTCACGTGATCTTAAGCAACAAACCATCATTTCAGCAACTAATGTTTACAAATGTTAGTTAGCGTGCTACCAGCTTTATGCACTCACCCGGTATTTTCAAAACTGAGACGATTTCACTCCAGAGCTTTCCTTGCTCTTTTCCTTCCTTGCGGTTGTGGTATGTTTTAAACATATTATACAGACAGTGTTAGTACAAAAACATTAGAAGTAGTTTCCTCCATCTCCATACCCCTGGTGAAAAAACCAGCATATGCTGGTAGGTATGTTTTGATGCTGGAATGCTGGTTAGGTAGGTTTTGATGCTGGTTTAAGCTGGTCCTTTGCTGGTTTATGCTGGTCCTTAGCTGGTTTAAGCTGGTCCTTTGCTGGTTTATGCTGGTCATGTTGCTGGTCAAGGACCAGCATGAACCAGCAAAGGACCAGCATAAACCAGCTAAGGACCAGCTTAAACCAGCATCAAAACCTACCTAACCAGCATCCCAGCATCAAAACATACCTACCAGTATATGCTGTTTTTTTCACCAGGGACAATAGACCGTACAGCAGCTGTTTTGCGGTCGTGCATTGGCTGTTGTGAAAGTACTGACGTAATCATAGCCGTGATCATCCCGTTTTAAAATCCTGAATATCAAACATGTTTGATATGATCGGGGCGGCCCCGATTTGTGTGAGAGCAGATCGGGAGGTGCAAGATTCGATCTGTAAACGTCTCACATTACCAGATAATCCGTGCCAAACATCGGGACCGATCGAGGTGCTCGACAAGATTTTTGCTGCGATTCTCGGGAGGGGAAAATCGGGGCAAAATCGGGCTAAAAATCCTGTAGTGTGAGCCCGGCTTTAGTGAGCACTTCTCCTTTGCCGAGATAATCCATCCACCTCACAGGTGTGGCATATCAAGATGCTGATTAGACAGCATGATTACTGCACAGGTGTGCCTTAGGCTGGCCACAATAAAAGGCCACTTTAAAATGAAAACCAGTCAGTATCTGGTGTGACCACCATTTGCCTCACGCAGTGCAAACACATTTCCTTCGCATAGAGTTGATCAGGTTGTTGATTGTGGCCTGTGGAATGTTGGTCCACTCTTCTTCAATGGCTGTGCGAAGTTGCTGGATATTGGCAGGAACTGGAACACTCTGTCGTACACGCCGATCCAGAGCATCCCAAACATGCTCAATGGGTGACATGTCCGGTGAGTATGCTGGCCATGCAAGAACTGGGATGTTTTCAGCTTCCAGGAACTGTGTACAGATCCTTACAACATGGGGCTGTGCATTATCATGCTGCAACATGAGGTGATGGTCGTGGATGAATGGCACAACAATGGGCCTCAGGATCTCATCACGGTATCTATGTGCATTCAAAATGCCATCAATAAAATGCACCTGTGTTCATTGTCCATAACATACACCTGCCCATACCATAACCCCACCGCCATGAGTTTCCTTCTGCTGTTGAACACAAAAAATATAGTTGGAACAATACTGGTAAACAAGCAGTTGCTGGACCCCCTTTCATAGAGTGAAAAAAAAAAAAAAATACTATTGGAGTAAGTGGGGACCAGAAATGGTAAGGAGAACAAAGAAATTCATACAGGTTTAGAACAATTTGAGGGTGAGTACATGATGACAGTATTTTTATTTTTGGGTGAACTATCCCTTTAAAATCTCATCGTTTAATGACAAGATCTAATATAGCCTTATACTACACATGCTTTATCTTACACTACGTTCATTTTTAAGACACAAATGATTGTGCTGATGAAGAGACAGACATTTTGGCACGTAACTATGTGTATTTGAACGTTAAAGTGCAAGGCGCAAAAAAAAACTCAAGTTCAGTCAAGCGTTGTATGAGCAGGAGCGTGCTGTGCGTATCAGGCTGAAATCATCTTAATGCGCGCATTTGCCAAAATGAATTCTGCCTTGCTGCTTAATGTCCTTGAACAGTTAAATTTGTTTTAAACCACAACGCTTAATATGCATTTAAATAAATGGCTTAGCCTACATAATGACGCGCAAAACGATTTACATATTTATATCGGGTTATTTCTCAACCCATAAGCGAATATACATTGTTCAAACACAAAAAGCAATATCCACCTTATTTTTCAGTGCGAAAGCTGTTTTTTGGTAATGTGTTAGATGTCCGGTTCATAATCCGCCACAGGGAAATTACGAGAAGAAAAGTGAAGTGCAGTAAATGGTAAAACAGTTTGCACTACAAACCAGTGTGTTCATAATTAAGATAATACATTAAAATAATATGGTAAGACATACCAGTTTGCAATATCAAGCAGCAAAACCAGCTTTTTGTGCAGCTAAAAATAGCTGGAAGTGGATAAGACTGGAAGCCAGACACAAAAAATGTACAAATGGCTGCACCCACTCTTATGGGAAAAATACAGCCCCGCCTAGCCCAATGGTTAATACGGCCCTGGTTACACGTGGTCTGCAGTTGCGAGGCCGGTTGGATGTACTGCCAAATTCTCTGAAACACCTTTGGAGACAGCTTATGGTAGAGAAATGAACATTCAATTCACTAGCAACAGCTCTGGTGGACATTCCTGCAGTCAGTATGCCAGTTGCACACTCCCTCAAAACTTACGACATCTGTGGCATTGTGCTGTGTGATAAAACTGCACATTTTAGAGTGGCCTTTTATTGTGGCCAGCCTAAGGCACACCTGTGCAATTATCATGCTGTCTAATCAGCATCTTGATATGCCACACCTGTGAGGTGGATGGATTATCTCGGCAAAGGAGAAGTGCTCACCAACACAGATTTAGACAGATTTGTGAACAATATTTGAGAGAAATAGGCCGTTTGTGTACATAGAAAAAGTCTTAGATCTTTGAGTTCAGCTCATGAAAAATGGGGGTCAGTGTAGTAAAGCAAGACTTGTTTCATCAAATCATGTTTCACCGTAGTTTAAATACGGAGAGAGAAACACAGGCACAGCAGAAACACATCTCTCATTTGGGAGAGATCAGGAAATGGCTTAAAAATAGTTAAACAGTTGCTCATATAGATTATTATAGCAATAATTAAGTAGTTTAAATCAGCTGAAGATGTTGACAATTGAACTGGAAGAGGATGTATGTCTATATTAATGCCATGAAACAGAGAGGAGAACATTTGCAGTTCCCAGACAATTTGTAAGGTTGTATAATTGCAGATGGGTTGGGTATTGGGGTCAGAGAGTCCAAGAATAGATGCTACCTACATTGCTTTTCATAAAAAGCCTTCCAAACAACTGTCAAACAACACCCTCAAGTTACTAAAATTTGCCAGACTTTATTGCCATTTTCAATGGCCAAACAAGTCCAAAATACAGCCTTCCATTAACAAACACCAGGGGTGGGTTTGCCATAGACAGAAAGGTAGTCATGTAGAAAAAATATCATTCCCACTGTAAAGTATGGCAGACAACTTAAAATACATGGTATCACAGGCTCCATCAATATCAAACTGGGCAGTAGCTGGTTGTTTCAGCAGGGCAATTATCCAAAGCACAACTCAACAACAAAAATGAACAAAAATGTTTTACTGATCACAGCATCAAGGTTTTGCCATGGCTTTCCTAATCCAGGACATTTGTGATTTTTTTAAATTGTTCAGACTGCACTCTACTACACTTATCACAACAGGTCCTGAAAGAGGTTTGAATCAAGCATTAATCCATTTTGACAGTGCAAAGTTCTGTGTTATGTTCTACTATGTGAATGTAAAGATGTACTGCAAAATGTAGGTACACACATTATTAATGTTTTCTTTCTTTCTATGATTTTCATTCTATGTAGAAACGAATGACAAATTATTGGTATGGTACTGTACATGTGTGAGATGAGCATGTTACTATAAACCTAAACTTCAATTCTAAGTGCTTGCTGCACTAATTACAAGGTTAATTCTGATCACTTGTACTAGACTTTTTTGTCTGCAACATTAATTGATATTAAATTGGCATTAAAGATTAAAAACTATGTGTTTTTGGAGGGTTAAAGTCTGTTACATTTCTTGACTACTGTTTGTAAATATTTGACACTTTTTTGTTATATTGCCATGTTTGGTCCATTTTCTTCATGTTGTACTTCTGGCTTTTTATCATTTTATCCGTCATCAACATTTAGGTGAAGTAAAAATGTGAAAGTATCAACCTTGGTTGACGTGGCAATAAAATTCGATTGCATTCTTTTAACACTGAGTGTCTGTTCTGCTCATATTTGAGAGTGTTAATATTAATAAGAGGCACTATTTTGCTTTTAGACAGGCTGAAAGGAAAAAAAAAAAAAAAAAAAAAAAAACATTTCACCAACACAGCATTATGCATATATATTTTAGAGGGATGGTCCACATTAAGGTTAGTCCACTCATATGTTTCTTTTTTCTTTTCTTTTCTTTTCCTTTCCTTTCTTTTCTTTTCTTTTCTTTTCTTTTCTTTTTTCTTTCAAAGTCTATAGGTTAAGGCATTATATAACACTTTTTTTTTTTTTTTTTTGCTTTTGAATTAATTTTTAAACCCTTTTAAATGTTTAAATTGGCAAAGCTTAGAAACACATGCAAATGATAAGCTTTCGTGATTACGCACAGCAGCATCTTTAGCCTGGCCCCTATAATCATCACCACCTTTCAGTATATAATAACTATAATTATAAACTATAAAAACTATAATTATAAATATATGCTATACATGTTAACATATAATAACATATACCCAGTTTCATACAGTGTATAAAAGGTGGTTTACATCTGTCTTTCTTCCCACCAGCGGGGCCTTGGCTTGAAAAAAAGTTGAAGACCCCTGGCCTGCTGTGTTCTACCCGCAACTGAATAATAATAATAATAATAATAATAGACAATGTTTGTGCACTAAACCAGCTATGTTTGTCTAAAATTACTGCCAAGGGTTATACAATACTATTGAACATTAAAAAAAGAAAACATTTTATAACTAAAGACAAATGGAGTACTAAGTGGCAATGATGGTATACTAAGCAAAACATCATATTTTTATTTGTAATTGTAGAGAAGCTTTTGTGTTTGTTAGGGTCAGCACTCATAATTAATGTGTTCATAACTGCAGCATTATTTTATGACTTATGCATTTCTATCTAGACACAGCAGAGCTGGAGCACTGGGGGCATCTGACTGAAGCCGTCTGGATCGGGTTATAGAGTATTAGCTGATTATTTCTTTGAGGCAGTGGAGACCAGGACATTGACTACACTGTAGCAGAATATGTGAGCGGAGTGGAGGGACAACAATTTCCCCTCCGCGCTCCGAGCATTTAATAACCGCTCCGCTCCAGCTCCGCTCCGGGTTTCACAGTTTCCCGCTCCTGCTCCCACTCCACTCCTCTCTTACTGATATCAGAAACACCACTTCGCCTTCGCTCCGCGTCTAAACTACTTCAGTATGTTTGAAATACAACAGTTCTGTTCATAACGTATATTAAAAGAAGAAAATAACAGAAATAAAACAACAGGATAGTTTTAAAGTGGCATATTGAGACACTAGTGTGCAAACCTTTTTTCCTCATGCCAAGCTAACATGGTTGTCAGCATTAAAACGTATAATAATTGCTGCTTTTTGCAGTGCAAATGTTTGTGATGAAAATAGCAGTACGTTTCATCAGTTATTTTACCTACAGATCGCTACATTTCTTACAGATTTCTTCTCATTCAATATCGGATACAGATGAAGTACAGTAAGTTTACATTTGTTTGAATGCATTATTGAGAGAGCAAATGCGTGTGAATAAGTCTTGTATAAATCACGTTCTCACCTGAAAATATTCAGTATCTTGAAGGAACAAACTAATTCATTGAAAACTATAACTTTCTGCTTATGTCCATTGCCGTCATCCTAGTCTTCGCTGAAGTGAGACTGAAGTGAGTGATACATCTTTATCAAGCTAGCTAAATAGGCTATGTTTAACACGTGAATTCTTGCTAAATATGCAGTTATATTATGGGTCGTTTTTATGAATTGTACACGTGATGGAGCAATGCTGGAGCGCTCTTGGAGCGAGTGAAAACCACGGCACTCCGACTTTTAAAATATCTGCTCCTCACTCCATTCAAAATCACACCACTCCACTCCGCACTCTGCTCTCACTCCGCTCCGCTCACATACCCTGCACTGTAGGACAGTGTCAAACAGGTCAAGTGGATGAAGTCTAAAGTCTAAAAACAGACAAAAGAGATGCACATAAAAAGCAAAAGACATAATTATTACATAGTTATTACAAGTTGTTGAAATATCAAAACAAACACCAGACATAATAACTCCTCACTTTAAGGACTCTAGTTTGCAATTTGCATCTTCCAGTAGATTATGCAGGAGTTTCACTGAGTTTCCAGGTTTATTCAAGCTCAGATTCAATTCTCTCAGATGTGAGGAGTTTGATCTCAGAGCTGAAGCCAAAGCAGAACAACCATCCTCCCCAATACTGCAGTCACACAACCTGCAAAGAGAAGAAAAAAGAAACACAGTGTGATGTTGTGGCTGATATGCAAAAACAAATATCATCAAGTGATCATAATCAATTGATCAATCATTCCACAAAGTCAAGTTCAACCTCACTTGGAACAAGTGGGTATAATAACAACAACAACAAAAAATTGTTATATATATATATATATATATATATATATATATATATAAACATTTTGCTGGGGAAAAAAAGTTTACAAAAAACATGAGAGATCAAAGTCTTCATTTAAACCCAAAGGATACTTGGAAAATAAAACATCTGAAATTTAGCTTTTTTCAAATATCCTGCCGTGTTAACTTTAATGTCTATGTCACTGATTTATGGTGAGAAAACATTGAGATCATTGAGGGTCAGAGTGAGTGAACATAAATCAGCCTTTTTTAGACATGATGTTACTTCCCTGATTGCTAGGCACTTTACTGATTACAATCATAGTATTGAACAACTTTATAGGTATTGAGAAAGTGATGACTTCCCACCATGGTAGAGATATCGACAAAAAGTTTTTTTACAAACAGTGGAAAGAACTTTCTGAAACATCAAAGATTTGGTAAAACTCACTTTCAGTAGAGGGACAGAAATCTCTTAGATTTCATAAAAGATTGTTTTGAAAATGAAATAAAGTTGTATGAATTTGGAACAACATAATGGTAAGTCACAACAATTTTCATTTTTTGGGGAGAATTAATCCTATGTATCAAGTTTATAAATCCAGCTTGTAATAGTTAAGTGTATATAGCTTACAATATTTTTTCTAGTTTACACTGTGGATCCTCCAGTAGATCGGAGAGTAACTTCACTCCTGAGTCTTGAGGTTTGTTTGAGCTGAGATCAAACTCTTTTAGGTGTGAGGGGTTTGATCTTAGAGCTGAGACCAGAGCAGAACAACCTTCCTCTCCAATATTGCATTTACACAACCTGCAAAGAGACAAAAAAAAAAAAAACAAAAAAAAAAAACAGTGTAATGTAGTGACTGATTTTTTTTTTTCTTGCTAAAAAGGCAACTCATGCTTTTACTACTCTATTTCATGTGTCCCTTTACATATATTAAAGTGCATGAGTGCAGCTTATGTGATAGTTTAATGTATAAGGCTCACTTCAGTTTTTCTAGTTTAC
Organism: Cirrhinus mrigala; assembly: GCA_036247105.1. NCBI lineage: Eukaryota > Metazoa > Chordata > Actinopteri > Cypriniformes > Cyprinidae > Cirrhinus > Cirrhinus mrigala. The sequence continues at coordinate 31,136,779 of CM070029.1, forward strand.
ACTCTGGATCCTCCAGTAGTTCAGAGAGCAGTTTTACTCCTGAGTCTTGAGGTTTGTTTGAGCCGAGATCAAGCTCTCTCAGGTATGAAGGGTTTGATCTCAGAGCCAAAGCCAGAGAGGCACAGCCTTCCTCACCAAGACTGCAGTTGGAAAGTCTGCATAAAAGGAAAAAAGTGGCATTCACTTTTTACTTTAAACTAATTGACATGGATGAAGTTACTGTTTTCAAAGAAATGCTTGCAAAAACATTTCTGAGCTCTTCTGTCACCCTGGGACCTTGTTAGGAAATAAGCTGGAGGTAAAATTCAGAAGAGCAAAAATGTGTATTTAATCAATAAAGTGATATCTTGGACATCTGTTAGGTAGTTCCACATTTGTATTATATTTTTATATTTAACATGTCTTAAATACAAATCTGTGCAACAACCTGATGCACATTCGAGTCTGACAAATCCAAATACTGAAAAAAAGTTAAGGCTTGTTTTGTCAATTGTGTAAAAATAAGAACAAATACACCTCAGTATGCATCGGTTGTGACATAAATATTGTATTAATGTATAAATATCATGTAGGTATAACATAAGAAATTTGATTTTGGTATTTGATTTCATTTTATAAAAGTATAACCACCCAACTTTTATGCAAGATAACTATACTTTTTCTCTTTTTTGTAACTGGTACACTCACTGTAGTATCTTCAGTTTACAGTATGGATCCTTCAGTAGATCAGAGAGCACCTTCACTCCTGAGTCTCCTGGTTTATTCCCACTCAGATCTAGTTCTCTCAGGTATGAGGGGTTTGATCTCAGAGCTGACACCAGAAGAGCAAACCCTTCTTCTCTAATGCTGCTCTTAGACAACCTGAAGAGAGAAACATTTTACCTACACAGTATGATGTGTCTAGTGCTGCAGCTTTAGCCAAATTAACCTTTAAAATTATTATTATTTATTTATTTATTTATTTATTTTATTTTTTTGTGTGTGTGAACCACATTTTAACACTCAGCTCCCAGTAATGCTTGTGCATCAATTGTTAACAATTACAGAAAAAAATGGGAATATTAATAACTTACTGTAATTTCTCCAGTTTACAGTTTTGATCTTCAAGTAGATGACATAGCATCTTTACTCCTGAATTTTCTGGTTTATTCATACCCAGGTTTAGTTCTCTTAGGTGTGAAGGGTTTGATGTGAGAGCGGAAGCTACAGCAGCACAACCTTCCTCTCCAATGTTGCAGTTAGAAAGGCTGCAGAAAGAAATACATAAAAACTATTCACACTTACATGTCAACAAACACAAAAAAACATTATGGATGGATCAAGATTAACAAAATGTAATGATTAACATTTTTGTTGAGTTTATATCAATAAAATAATAAAATTATTCGAATAAATTGTTAAACTAATCTCAAAGCAATATACATTTTGCAAACAACAGAAATATGTTTTGCAAAAACATACAGAACATATAATTAGGTTTATGTTTTAAACAAGTGATAATCTAACCCATGGGATAACAGAGAATGCACATATATTAAATTTAATACCATACATTTTTTTTTTTTTTCTTATCAGGTAAATGTATCTTTGAGGGATGATTAGTGTTAAAATATTAGATTAGACTGAAGTTAAATCTAAAGGCATCTAAGGATTTTCATACATCCATGTCAGGGATTCTCAATTCTGGCCCACAAGGTCCACTTTCCTCCAGAGATTTGTAGGAAAACTGACCTATAAGTAACTTTCTAGTAATCATGAAGATCTTTATGAGCTTGTTCAGGTATGTTTGATTAAGATTGGAGCTAAACTCTGTAGGAGAGAGGACCTTGAGGGCCAGAGTTGAGAACCCCTGGTGCATATGGAAATGACACTCACTATAGCTTTCCCAGTTTGCATTGTGGATCCTCCAGTAGATCAGAAAGCAGGTTTAATCCTTGGTCTCCTAGTGTATTGTCACTGAGATTAAGTTTCCTCAGGTGTGAGAGATTTGTCCTCAGATCTGAAGTCAAAGCAGCACAACCACTCTGTGTAATCCAGCAGTTTGACAACCTGCAAAGACAATGTCCAATATCACTCTTCCAAGCTAGCTAAATTATGTTGTTTTCCCTCTTATGTACTCCTCTAGAATGTTTCATTCAACTAGCACTAGACATTTTGGGTGTTTATACACATTCAATATGCTGTATAACTACAAAATGTTAGATAGCATACTGTAATGTCTCCAGTTTGCATTGTGGATTCTTTAGTCCAGCACAGAGCAGCTTCACTCCTGAATCCTGCAGACCGTTGTTGCTCATATCCAGCTCCACTAGACTTGATGAATTTGAGCTAATGACTGAGGCCAGTGCTGAACAGCTCTTCTCTGTCAGATTAGAATCACACAGCCTGGGAGAGAAATGGAAGTATTTCATTTTAACAACATTTTAATCATGTGCCATCTAGTTTGTATGTCACTAAGGGGCTGTACAACTATTTCATCAAAGTTGTCACTGCATCTAATCTGCCTTATTAATTCCTTATTTTATCATCTACTTTAACTTCCCTATTCCTTTCCTTGTTGTGCCTATAATCTTATCCTATATAAAGTTATTCTATAATCTTTTTGCCTTTGGTTTACAGGTTGAGTAATGCTTTATTGTCCTATTCATTTATCTTAATATATATATATATATATATATATATATATATATATATATATATATATATATATATATATATATATATATATATATATATATATATATATATATATAGTCATTTGAAAAAGTTAGGACACCCTTTTGAATTCCATGGTTTTCCATATCAGGACATCATTAAAAGTAACTGGTCCTTGGCTGGTCTTAAAATTTTGAAAATAAAACTTCAGATGAACAACAAAACATGACAAATTGCACTGTGTCATTATTTACTGAACAAAAATAAAGCCAAAATGGAAAAGCCATGTGTGACAAAGTTACTGTTTAAATTGGAATTAAGAGGGTAAATAACAGTCAGGCACTGCTAATCAAATACTTTTGATTAACTGATCATCAGTAAGTGAGCGCCTCAATAAAAGCATAAGCTTTGGCAGTTTGTTGGTCTGGAGACTTCAGGTATGTGTTAACACAATGCCAAGTAGGTAAGACATCAGCAATCATCTTAGAGAAGCAATTGTTGCTGCCATCCATCTAAGAAGAGTAATAGGGCCATTTCCAAACAATTTGAAGTTTATTCACAAGTGGAAGACATTTAAAACAGACACCTCTCCTTCCAAGAGTGGACATCCTAGAAAATTCACCCCAAGATCAGACCGTGCAAAGCTCATCAGAAATTGTAGACAACCAAAGAACTACACCTCAGTCTCTACAGGCCTCAGTTAACATGTTAAATGATAAAGTTTATGACAATACCATTAGAAAAATATGGGACAAAAATGACTTGTTTGGAAGGCTTGGCAGAGGAAAGCCTCTTCTATCTAAAAAAAACATTGCAGCACAGTTTAGGTCTGCAAAGTTGCATCTGAACAAAACACAAGTCTTCTAGAATAATGTCCTTTGAACAGACAAGACCGAAGTGGAGATGTTTGGCCATAAATCACAGCGCCAAGTTTGGTAAAAACCTAAAGAGCCTATCAGCACAAACACCTCATACCAAAAGACAAGCATGCTGGAGGATGGCTGATAATTTTGGGCTTGTTTTGTAGCCACAGGACCTGGGCACCTCACAGTCATCGAGTTGGCCATGAACTCCTCTGGATATCAAAGTACTCTAGAGTCAAATATGAGGGCATCTGTCCGACATCTAAAGTTGGGCCAAAATTGGGTCATGCAACAGGACAATGATTCCAAGCACACCAGCAAATCTAAAACAGAATGGCTAAAAAGAAAAGAATCAAGGTGTTGCAATAGCCCAGTCCAAGTCCAGAGCTCATCCTGACTCAAATGCTGTGGTGAGAGCTGTGCATAAGCAAATGCCCATAAACCTCAATAAACTGGAGCAACGTTGAAAGAAGAGTGGTCCAAATTCCTCCAGAATGATGTGAGAGACTGATGAAGTCACACAGAAAATGAATACTTCAAGTTATTGCTGCTAAAAGTGGATCTATAGGCAGTTGACTCATAGGGTGTCCTAACTTTGTGACACATGGTCTTTCCCTCTTGGCTGTATTTTTCTTAAATAAATAATGACACTGTGCAATATGTCATGTGATGATGTTTATCTGAGGATTTATTTTCCAAATTTAAAGACCTGCCAAGGACCAGATAAGTTTTTATTATGTCCTGATACAGAAAACCATGAAATTCAATAGGGTGTCCTAACTTTTTCACATGACTGTATATATATATATATATATATATATATATATATATATATATATATATATATACATATATATTCAAATAAAATAAAAACATAATTCATTACATTACATTAAAAAATGACATTCATACACAGTCCCTTAAATACACCTTATCTAAAATGAGCATGTTTTTTAATGTATTAATTAAAATTCATTTTGGGGGCATAAAGTAAAAAATGTCAGGATGATAAACTGTCCTGATATCATAATGAAGCTATGTTTTAGTTATTGTTTTGAATAAGCAACCTCTAGTCAGGGTTTTCAGGAATTGTTGAAAATCACAGGCAGGTGTGTTGAAGCAGGCTGGAACTTAACTATGGTGTACATGCATTAAAGGTGTAAAAAATATATATATGATTTTTAAACTTATGGTTACACCACACACATTTTTTAAGGGTCAATAAATGTAGACTTTCTTTGAAAATGGTATAATCGTTTTTCCAAAACAAATGAAACCATCATGAATACAAAGAATATAATTCTAAGATTGTTGAACTAGGTTTTTTTTTTTTTTTTAATATCCATTTCTTTTACAGATATACTATACAAATACTCACTCAGCTTTTCTAGAAGCTTTGACCACTGGCAGAAGTCTCAGAAGACATTCCTCTGATTGATCATATTTACTAAGTTTAAACTCATCCAGCTCTTCTTCTGAGTTCAGCAACACAAACCCCAGAGCCGACCACTGAGCAGGAGAGAGTTTGACTCCAGAGAGACCACTGGGACCCGTTTCCTTCAGGTATGCTTGGACTTCCTGCACTAGAGAATGATCATTCAGTTCATTCAGACAATGGAACAGATTGATGGATTTCTCTGGAGAGGGATTATCCTTGATTTTCTCCTTGAGATATTTAATGATTTTTTGTTTGTTTATTAGGCATACATTCTCTGTATGTGTCAGTAGGCCTTGTAAGAGACGTTGATTTGACTCCAATGAGAGGCCCAGAAGAAAGCGAAGGTAAAGGTCCAGGTGTCCATTTTCACTCTGCAAGGCTCTATCTACTTCTCTTTTTAGCAAATCAGTCATTGTGGAGCTAAACAGTTTAAAATGCTTGGTAGGTCTTAGAGTTAAGGAAAGAAACTTGAATAAAGCAGCAAGAAACTCCTGAAAGCTGAGATGAACAAAGCTGTACACCTTTCCCAGGTACAGTCCAAACTCCTCTCTGAAGATCTGGGTGCATAGTCCTGAATACACTGACACTTCTTTGACATCAATGCCACATTCTCTGAGATCTTCCTCATAAAATATCAGGTTGCCTTTTTCTAGTTGTTGAAAAGCAAGTTTTCCTAGGGAAAATATGCTCTCTGTTGTCTGCTGAAGATCCATTTTAATGTTTTCTTGATATTTCTGGATTCTTTGTTTGATCTGATATATAAGGAAATGTGTAAACATTTGAGTGAGAGTCTTGGGGATTTCTGCACTCTCTGCTTGTCCTAACATTCTTTCTAGAACAGTAGCTGAAATCCAACAGAACACTGGGATGTGACACATGATGTAGAGGCTCCTTGATGATTTAACATGTGTGATGATTTTACTGGCTAGACTCTGATCACTTATTCTCTTCCTGAAATACTCATCCTTCTGAGGATCATTGAACCCTCGTACTTCTGTGACCTGGTCAACACACTCAGGAGGGATTTGATTGGCTGCTGCTGGTCGAGAGGTTATCCAAAGGAAAGCAGAAGGGAGCAGATTCCCCTTGATGAGGTTCGTGAGGAGAACATCCACTGAGGCTGATTCAGTTACATCACTCAAAATATCATTATTCTGAAAATCAAGAGGAAGTCGGCACTCATCCAGGCCATCAAATATAAACATGATTTTATAGTCATCAAAATTTGGTAATCTTAGCTCTGTGAAAAACTGATGCAGAAGCTCCATCAGGCTAATGTTTTTCTCCTTCTTCAAATTAAGCTCTCTGAAAGGAAGTGGAAATATGAAGTGGACGTTCTGATTGTCTTTTCCCTCTGCCCAATCCAGAATGAACTTCTGCACAGCGATTGTTTTTCCAATTCCAGCAACTCCTTTGGTCAGTACAGTTCGGATGGGCTTGTTCTGTCCAGGTAAGGCTTTAAAAATATCATTGCATTTGATTGGTGCTTCCGGTGTCTCTGGTGTCCAGGATGTTGTCTCAATCTGTCTCACCTCATGTTGAATACTGACCTCTCCATTCCCTCCTGTGATGTAAAGCTCAGTGTAGATTTCATGCAGAAGAGTTGTTTTTCCTTGCAGTGAAATTCCTTCATGAATTCTATTAAATTTTGCCCTCAGGCTGGATTTTAGTACTTGATGACTCATGGGGGTCAGTTCTGGTAGACAGAAGGACATTCAGGTATGTTTGGCAAAGCACCTAATTAAGTACACCTAATTTTCATTAACATGTATGCATTTTATCCAAGTGACTAACATTGATTTCAAGGTACATATTTGATCAGTTCTTCAATTTCCTGCAAATTTAATCCATGACCTTACCACTGTTAATGCCGTAATGCATTAAAGCATGTTATCAATGCAAATAGATAAAAATACTCTCTCAAAGACAGTGGTCTTAAACTCAATTCCTGGAGGGCCGCAGCTATAGGCGTAATTTACAGGTAGGACAGGTGGGATATGTCACCCACCACTTTTTGCCATGGTCAATACTGTCCCCATCACTTTTGTGAAACATCTTGCGTAACATATATGACATTAGTTTCTGTTAAATAAACTGCGATCTAGCACTGTAATCTGTTGTTTTTAAAATCATGTTGAATGTTCGCTGGAGTGTTTTTAGTGACAGAATGTTCTCTTCTTGCTCTTGCACACCAGCACTTCAATCTATTGCTTAAACATTGCGGAGACTATCTATTGATTCCAATTAAATCACAAAACAAAGCACAAATTGTGTCCCTGCTCTGCATATACGATTACTGATGAACATCACTGATTTTAATAAGGGGGGAAAAATAGACATGGGCGGATTATAACCGAAAACCTTCTACACACCTAATGCAAATTCTTCCACTAGACTGTTTAGGAGTATAAATGTTTATTGCATATCCATGCATTTATTCACAGACGTGAAGAATTCTGGGCCTAATACTGTCCTATAATAATAAAGGCAAAAATGCAAAAAAAAAAAAAAAGGGGCCCGCCCACTTTTTAAAACAAAGTTTCTAGTAATCCTGAACACCTGGATTTGCTGAATCAGGTGTGTTTGATTAGGGTCGTAGCCAAGCTGTGCAAAGCTGTGGCCCTGTGGCTCCCCAAAAGAATTGAGTTTGAGACCACCGCTCAAAGAAATCTATCAAACCTGAAAGGCATTTGAGAAAATGTCATATCACAGAAGAAAAATTGGTTTTGAGTAGGATTTCATGCCGCCTTTAAGGTAAAATGGATGTACTTGTTATATGTCCCAGAGCTCTTACTGGTTTGTAATGTGTTGGCAAGGTCTGTCTGGTTCATCTTCCTCAGAACGTGCAGTGTGATCTTCAGAACCGCATCTCTGACATTGGTCTGAACTTCATCATCCTCTTCCTCTCTTTCACAGTACTGTGGGTAATCTGGGCTCAGCAGTTTCTTAAACTTCTTTAGTTCATTTTTAACCAGAGAAATGGCTGTGCGCTTAAGCATCTGAAATCAGTGTTTAAGGAACAATATCACATGAATCACATGAATTTAATCATGTGGTTGTGTTAATGACCCATATGTATCTACACCCACACACAATAACCACAATAAAAGCAGACAAATAACCATCATAAAACAGACAAATACAAACCTTATAGACTGCATTCTGGTGTTTTTTACTTGAGGAGTAATACACATCCTTATTGTCACTGTAGTTAATCAGAAAGAGTTAATTAATATTTACATTGCCTGTTATTAACTTTTCTTTTAATATCCTACTATGTACTGTCTTTACAGTTGCCCTGTATTTAATATACCTATAATCTGTTCAGCATATACAGTACATACATATAATCTAAACACACTTTACAACTGGCATCAATGTGTATTTTAAATCCAGATTTCTGTCAGTAAAATATCAGGATATAAAAGTGACATACGTGATTATTTGAGGTGTAACCTCTATACAGTACTTTTCATAGCTCAATTCAGATAATCATCACATTTGATTGGATGTAAACCTGTTCAAAACTTGTTAGACCTGTTAAACCATGACACTGACCTTTTCTCAGCAAAAGAGTTTCTCTCTTTGAAATTAACATCAGGATTCCTTGACTGGTCACTCTTCAAAGACACACCGCTGCAGTCAGATTGGGATGGTCTCTTCTGAATTGAGCTGGTATAGAAAAAAAAAAAAAAGTCAGATTATGAATTCCCAGAATTAATTGTCCAGTCTTTAATTGTTGAGTCTGAAATAAGTGTCCAAGTACCATCTAGTACCATCTGAATATATTACTTCACTGTACATGTATCATCTAGTATTCTAACCTCTTTGAAGTTTTTTTTTTATGCTTCAGTGAAAGCCTAATTCTGGAGGTCATGTTTCCTTGTTAACGGGACTGCATGCCTGCAAACACATATAATTATTGTGTAAGAATTAGTCAGACAAATGATTTACAAAATGAACAATTAATCAGTTTACCTACAATGTCAAACTCACCTCTGCTTTCAAAGTCCTTAGCAGAAAATGACACACTTCTATTTAGATTTGCATTGTTTCATTCCTCTAAACTACTTTTGGTTGATCACGGGAAAAAAAAAAAAAAAAAAAAAATCCACCTTCACTTTCATTTCCGCATAAAAATAGTTTGACCACACAGAGGAGGAAGTTCAAAACAACCATTAAAGAGTTTACTCAAGTTTTAAAGTCCATATAGCTGACAATAGTGGACACCCACTTTTTATTTTTATTTTTTTAGTAAAAAACCATGAACCAAACCAACCAGCAATAAAATGAATGATTATCGAAGTCTTTAAAGCAAAGTTGTTATACTTCTAACATGAAAAACTACTTTGGTAAGCTTAGTTTACTAAGCAATCTCATGATCTTCATACTTAATCATGTGGTTCAACTAATTTCTTCTTTCCCTTCTACTCTTACCACTAACTTCCTCTGTTCACTCTTATTCTCAGTATATCTTCTCCATTCTATGTGGCAATCTGTTAATCACACTTTATTATGGAATTTGTGACATTTTTTGTTCAGTCAGTGCAGTGTTTATGTCGCAGTGAGAATCTCCTTAGGATGAAATAAATGTAAAGTAAGCAGGACCATGGAATTGAAGGGGTTTATTTGCAAAAATGTTGGGCTTACTCTGCTTATTACATGACACCCAACAAAATAAATTTTGTTATTGAAAGAAAAAAGAAGAAAAAAAAAAAAAAAGCAAATAGACAAAATAATAATTTGATTGAACTATTTTACATTCGAGTATGTTAGAGCATCTGCTAGAAAAAAAAATCTGTTACAACATAACAATCAGCCAAGTAACAATACCAACACTCTAGCTATATTAGAATATTAATTTCAAATTTTTAAATATTATTTAACGCATAATTATTCATCTGTAGTCCAACATTAATTGTCTTCTGCTATTTAAGAATTTTCCGTCATCCAGCTCTGTTTGTCTTTTAAGGGTTCATTGTTCTTAGTTTTGTTTGTTTGTTTTAGTTAGCTTGATTTTGAGCTTCTAGTTTAATGGTCAAAAAAGATCTTACCACTGATGTTATATGATGCACTCAGTTTTGTAATCGCTTTAAGAAGCAAGATGGCGCCAATTAGCTAACTTTTTAATTTTCAGTTGTCCAGACAAATGTCTTTTTAGGTAAAGTGGGCCATACCTGCTAATTATGCATCTTAATTACAACTTAGATAAGCACCTGGCTTATTAAGAAACATATATTCAAATTTAACAAAGCCAAATGACATGTAGGCTATAGTACAATTCATATATTCATATATTTTGCTTTAAGTTATTTAAACAAAGCAAAACAAAACATAAAATGCATAAAGATCTCTTTTCTTTATAATGATCTTCAATGGGAAACACAACATGAAACTTTTTGTAGGTGTTTATAATAATAATAATAATAATAATAATAATCTAGTATACTGTTTTGGTCCTCTAATATCAGTCTTAATACATTAAGCCACATTAGGCATTTTCCCAATAATATTTTTCTATAGGAATATGTTCAATGTGCATTAATTCTGACTAAAATTTATATTAAGCAATGTTACATATAGATTTTATTTGGTGTTAAATGTACACTTAAAATGCTGCATACAGTATAATACAAGTTGTATTTTTATGAAAGAAGTAAATGAAAAGGGGCTGTTATAACAGGGTATAAAAGTAATATAAATTTTATTATCCCAATAAATGAATGCTCGTGTGTGTTTAGTCTGTGCTTTTGTTTGCTGTTGTTACTGTAGGCTGGGTTTTTATTTTAACCCTTTTGCACATAATGTACAATATAGAATACAGTCTACATACATAAATCCACCATATTTTTCTTCTTGACTGTCTGTTCATATGTTGTTTTGATGACAACACTTGGCAGGATGTAATAACTTTTTGTAAAAGAATAATAATACTAATATATATATATATTTTTATATGATAAATAAGACTGAAAAAGATATAACTGACAGAGTAATAGATTATCAAAATAATTGTTATTTGCTCAATGTCAGGATGCTCCTGGGCCTCTCAGTTTGATGCAAGTCCTTGGTTAATTTAACTGAGACTATAGGTTTAATTTCCTGATTTTTTTTTTTCTTTTTTTCTTTGCAGTACAGTGACTTTTATCACACCTTAACATAAAATATTTTAGTTACTGTTCTGATCATAAAAAAAAAAATAATAATAAAAAAAATCTTAAGTTTAGAAGTGATTTGCATTCTTCATGTCAAAAGTCACTTACTGGACTTACTTGACTACTAAGATTTATTCTGATTTCTCTTATTTCTTGGTCCTTTCTCTATTTTGTCTAGTCTAGTTTACACTATTGTAGTGGACAGCACATTCCAGGGCCCAGTTTATGGCACGGGGCCCCTCCCTGACCATAATAGTGGACAAAGGTTTGCTACATTTTGATTGGATCTTGGTGAACTAACATAAGAAAACTGTCCAACACCATCAGATAAAAATGCCATGACAACAGCCAGACACATCTTAGAGGTCCAAGAAGAAGACCTTTGCTACAAAGCTCGGGAAGGACAGAACTTCCTATTGGTCGAAATGCAGTTTCTGCCCTCCACCCACCTTGAGAGTGATTCCTAAGGACCTCCAGATGCAGCAGCAGTGGGTGAAACATAGGGAGATCACAAAGACCTATCCAAATCCATTCATAACTAGGTTTTTAAACCTTAAAATTGATTCACACTACAAGACACACATCTTATACTTATTCAGAGATATAAGTATTCTTGGTGACAGCGATGTGTAGTGCAACATCTTACACAAACTCAGCTGTTAATGGACAAATAAATGCATGCATGACAGTTCAATCTTTTCCCATCATGTTTGGACTTAATGTGTTCATAAAATCGCCAAATGCATTCTGGTTGTGGTTTGGAAAGTGAGAAATGCACCAGTAAAACTTTAGTAACACTTTTCTAACTTTGTGTTGGACTATGCAAATAAATTCCACAGGAGGAAAGAAAGGGTGTCCCACCACGTGTCCCCCTACTCTGATGGAACAAGCCAATCACAACACGGAAATGGAGAAGCGCCAATTTGCAATCTTCTCCTCATCGGAAAGGGATAAAGGTACCCTTCCAAAAGACACTCCTTGTTCTGAGTCTCAGTCCGGTAAGGGAAGAGACAGAAACAGATCACCAAAGTTCTGAGTCTCCAGCCTGCAAAGGTGAGACAATAGCAGCAACACCAGTTCTGGGTCCGCTACTTGTAAAGAAGTGACACTAACAGGACAACCTCCGTTCTGAGTCTCCGGCCTGTTACCAGGAAGGGTGTCCCTTAGAGGAAAGAGACAAACAGAGCAACCCGCAAGGGTGAGACAACAACAGATACCAAGTCCGAGTCTCCATCTTTTGAGGCAGCAACAGATACGACCACGTTCTGAGCCTCCAGCCTCGTCCAGAGACCTTGGCATTGTTGTATATTATCAGTATATGATTTTTCTAATTTACATTAGGTATTATATAGCTGATTGCAGTTGATAACAGATCTTGCACGTATTTGTTTGATGCATAATAAGGTTCTTCACCTTATTTGTTTCAGAGTAGCAACAGTTATTCTTTCTAGATAACGTCGCTCTGACACAGCAACACCCAACATAATCACTTGCATTTTATGCATCTTATGCACTTTATTCCTTTTTCATTCATGGTATTCATAGTAGTTGTTGATTACTCTTGTCTATCTTTTTTTAATAAAATCTATTTTATTACAACTTGTGTCTTCCTTGTGTTGATAATACAGTAAGAGGTTCTACAAGTTAGAGATCCCACCAATCTTTCTTATGTGATGTGCTCATAACCACACATTAATTGACATGTGGTCCAAGGATCATAACGTCATCTGTGACATAAGTACCCATCACTATCCTATTTTGCCTCCCTAGGTTGGCGAAAGCGAAATTCACTACACTCTGTCCCAGTCTGCCCCTTCCCTTATTATGCCAATTTACAAACTGTCACATTTTCTTTGCTTTCTCTACTTCAGATTGTGGTGTAAAACTACTTATTTGGTTACATTAGACTAGCTGATCTCTGGCCCATCGGCAGGGTCGCAGACTGGCCATCTGGACATTCTGGAGAAGTCCAGAATGGCCGTCGGGCTGGCTGGTTCATCATCAAAGAAAAAAGTGTCAGATTAAGTGAAAAAAAAAAAAAAAAATACCATATATTGTATTAATTTTAATATATGTGCATTCTCTGTTATTCCAAAGGTTAGATTATCACTTGTTTAAAACATAAACCTAATTATATGTTCTGTATGTTTTTGCAAAACATATTTCTATAAGATTAGTTTAACAATTTATTCTAATAATTGTATTATTTTATTGTCATATAAACTCAACAAAAATATGTTAATCATTACATTTTGTTAATCTTCATCCATCCATAATGTTTTTGTGTTTGTTGACATGTAAGTGTGAATAATTTTTATGTATTTCTTTCAGCCTTTCTAACTGCAACATTGGAGAGGAAGGTTGTGCTGCTGTAGCTTCCGCTTTCACATCAAATCCCTCACACCTAAGAGAACTAAACCTGGGTATGAATAAACCAGAAAATTCAGGGGTAAAGATGCTCTGTCTACTTAAAGATCAAAACTGATTAAAACTGTAAACTGGAGAAATTACAGTAAGTTATTGATATTCCCATTTTTTCTGTAATTGTTTACAATTGATGCACAAGCATTGGTTACTGGGAGCTGTGTTAAAATGTGTGTTTTTTTTATATATATATTTTATTTTAAAGGTTAATTTGGCTAAAACTGCGGCACTAGACACATCATACTGTGTAGGTAAAATGTTTTCTCTCTTCAGGTTGCCTGAGAGCAGCATTAGAGAAGAAAGGTTTGCTCTTCTGGTGTCAGCTCTGAGATCAAACCCCTCATACCTGAGAGAACTAGATCTGAGTGGGAATAAACCAGGAGACTCAGGAGTGAAGGTGCTCTCTGTTCCACTGAAGGATCCATACTGTAAACTGAAAATACTACAGTGAGTGTGCCAGTTATACAAAAGAGTAAAAGTATAGTTAGCTTGCATAAAAGTTGGGTGGCTATACTTTTATAAAATGAAATCAAATACCATAATATCTTATGTTATACCTACGTGATAATATTTATGTCAAAACAGGTGCATACTGAGGTGTATTTGTTCTTATTTTTAAACAACTGACAAAACAAACTTTAACTTTGTTCAGTATTCGGATTTGTCAGACTCGAATGTGCATCAGGTTCTTGCACAAATTTTCTTTTAAGACATGTTAAATATAAAAGTAAAATATAAAAGTGGAACTACCTAACAGATGTCCAAGATATCACTTTATTGATTAAATATACATTTTTGCTCTTCTGAATTTTACCTCCAGCTTGTTTCCTAACAAGGTCCCAGGGTGACAGAAGAGCTCAGAAATGCTTTTGCAAGCTTTTCTCTTGAAAACAGTTACTTCATTCATGTGGATTAGTTTAAAGTAAAAAAGTGAATGCCATGGTTCTTAGCAACTTACTTATTGCAATGCCAACTACTTCCACTTATTTATGTTCATATGTAAGTGTGAGAGATTTCTTTCTTTTATGCAGACTGTCTAACTGCAGTATTGATGAGGAAGGCTGTGCTTCTCTGGCTTTGGCTCTGAGAGCAAACCCTTCATACCTGAGAGAGCTTGATCTCAGCTCAAACAAACCTCAAGACTCAGGAATAAAACGGCTCTCTGATCTACTGGAGGATCCACAGTGTAAGCTAGAGAAACTGAAGTGAGCATTACACATTAAACTATCACATAAGCTGCACTTATGTACTTATATAAGTTTAATTAATAGTTTTTTTTTTTTTAACAAAAAAGGGACACATGAAATAGAGTAGTAAAAACATGAGTTGTCTATTTGGCAAGAAAAAATATCTTATTAGACTTATCAGCCACCACATCATCACTGTTTTCTTGTTTCTTCTCTTTGCAGGTTGTATAATTGCAGTATTGGAGAGAAAGGTTGTTCTGCTTTGGTTTTACCTCTAAGATCAAACCCCTCACACCTAAAAGAGTTTGATCTCAGCTCAAACAAATCTTAAGACTCAGGAGTGAAGTTACTCTCTGATCTACTGGAGGATCCACAGAGTAAACTAGAGAAATTAATGTAAGCTATATATACTTAACTATTACAAGCTGGATTTATATACTTGGTACATCGGCTTAAACCCCCACCCCCCCCCCCCCCCCCCCCAAAAAAAAAAAAGAAAGAAAATTGTTGAAACTTACCATTATGTCGTTCTAAATCCATATGACTTTCTTTTATTTTCAAAACAATCTTTTATGAAATTGGAGAGATTTCTGTCCCTCTACTGAAAGTGAGGTTTACCAAAGCTTTGATGTTTCAAAAAGTTCTGTGACTCTCTATGTGAGCTCTCGTATCACTGTGAAATTGTTCCTAGAATCAACAATTGTGTGTGGTCTCATCGGCGCCAATAGCCTTGTGGTTAGCGTGTCGACGTGTAGCGCCATTGCACTGCGGGTGACCTGAGTTCGAATCCCACTTGTGGACCTTTCCCGATCCCACCCCTTATCTCTCACCCACTTCGCTTCCTGTCCATCTACACTGTTCTATCCAAATAAAGACATAAAAATGGCAAAAAAAA
Source organism: Cirrhinus mrigala (assembly GCA_036247105.1). NCBI lineage: Eukaryota > Metazoa > Chordata > Actinopteri > Cypriniformes > Cyprinidae > Cirrhinus > Cirrhinus mrigala. The sequence continues at coordinate 31,152,396 of CM070029.1, forward strand.
AAAAAAAAAAATCTAAAAAAACAAAAACAAAAAAAAAAACAAGAGTGTGGTCTCATCATCTGGTCGAATTGTCTAGTGTGTGCGTTCAGAGGATTATAAGGCTAAAAATGGGTTGAAACTGTCTATATGTCTGTGGTCTCCCACGGTTTTAAAATTGGTTAAGCAGAACTTACTATACAACATTAGATACTTTTTTGTGGAAAAACATGTAAAGTTTTTTTTTTTTTTTTTTTTCTTCCCCAACATGGAAAACAACCTTGTATATATATATATATATATATATATATATATATATATATATATATATATATATATATATTTTTTTTTTTTTTTTTTCCATCAAGTACATCTGATCTAACTAACATGTTTGCCAGGTTTTGAGATCTTTAAACATGGCAGGATAATTGAAAACAGCTTTTGACAAAAATCTGAAAGTAAATACTGGATATTTTATTTGCAGAGCATATCTTCTTTGGGTTTAAATCATGATTTTGATCTCTCATGTTTTTTGTACACTTTTTTGGCAAATTTTATATATATTGTGACTAGCGTCTCCGGCTCATCAGCATCGCCCTGGCAACCAACGAGCTACAGCTGCACGCCTTCATCGCAGCTGATCAGTCACGGCTGCTTTTTCATCAGTATGCGGCTTTAAAAGCCGCCAACCCTCTCTGCCAAACAGACAACAGTCTCGAGCTGGATGTGCTGGACTCTAACCTCTGTTCTCTCTCTTTTGTCAGAAAGCAGCGAGTGACCGACAGCCCTCTAAGGAGCATGCCTGGACACCCACTTTCACCCACACGAGAGCCGCACCGAGCACCAGCCACGCCAGCATCACCATACTTCTGCACTTTCATTTAAAAGTATCTTTAATAAAATCTACCCTCCGGGGTTGTTCACTCAGCTCACCTTGTCGTGTGATTCTTCACCCGTGACACCTGGTGGAGAATGCAGGCAATTGCATGAAGAATCACCGACAAGTGTTTGCCCAACACCCCACTAAAGTGTTTTTTTTTCCTATTCACCTGTTGCAGCGGAGATCGGCGTGCTTTTCCCCTCAGAGATGGAAGACCTATTGCAGCACCTTACTGAAGTAAGCATCCGCCAGCAACAAACTGTGGAACATCTGGCCACTCGGCAGGGCAGAGCCGAAGAGGAACTCGCTGCCATCCGTGACCACCCTGTCCAACATGTTCCACTACCTGATCCCCGAGTGCAGGCCACCCGTCTCCTGCCTAAAATGACGGCCTACGAGTCTTTGAAACCACGGCCAACCGCAAGGGCTGGGCCGTGGAAGACTGGGCACCGGCGCTGGCACCCCTCCTCACCGGAGAAGCGCAGCACATTTATTTCTCACTTCCACCCGCAGCCGCGGAGGATTACACCGAAGTGAAGCGAGAGATCCTAGCGAGACTTGGTCTATCCCCAATCTGTGCCACCGAACAGTTCCAAGAGTGGGAATATAAAGCCTGGGTGCCAGCCCGTGCCCAGGCGGCCGAATGATCAACACTGGCCCAACACTGGCTACTCGAGGGAGAGCCTACCGCAGCTCAGGTAGTGGAACGAGTGGTCATCGATCGCCTCCTCCGTGCTCTCCCGCGGTCCCATCGCCAAGCGGTTGGAATGAGGAACCCCACCACTACCCTCGAGCTTGTGGAGGCGATCAAGCTGGCGGATGCTGTGCACCACTGGGAGGCTGGGGAAAGAGTGCCGCCGTTCCCCCGGGGGGTGGTCCAGGAGCGATGCGCGCTGGAGAGCACCCCGCGCACAGTTGGCAGACTGACGGTTCCCTCACCCCAGGACGAGCCCATGCCCACCGCTGAGCCCACTACACCACCACGGACCTGGGTGGCGGGCTGCATCGTGCATCAATGCCTCCCACCTGCAGCCCCGGAAGCGGATGTCACTGTCAATGGGAAACCTATGCGGGCGCTTCTGGACTCAGAAGTGCGGTCACCCTCATCCAGTCTCGGCTTTGTCCGCCCCAACCCGGCCAGAAGAGCTTCTTACCCATCACATGTGTACACGGGGACACCCAACAGGTTCCGGCTCGCCGAGTGACCATCTCCGCCCCCCACGGCGCCTGGCCCGTCGAGGCTGGATTAATGAAAGACCTTCCAGTGCCCGTACTGCTGGGGAGGGATTGGCCCGGCTTTGACCACCTGCTTGCCGCCACCACCCAGCCCACCAGCCCTAGAGGGAACCGTCGTCGTCGCAGGCGGCCACGAGGACCCCGCCGTCGGCCAGCCCTGCTAGCTTCGGACAGCGGGAGAGATGGTGAGTCCCCCTCCCAAAATACTAACCTTTTTTATGATGTGTTCCAGCAGGCCACCGGAGGGGGCTCATTTGCCAAGGAACAACGGGAGGACGACCGTCTCAAACACTGTTGGGCTCAGGTGCGAGCCATCGACAACAAGGACATCCTCCCTCAGCCCCATCCTCTCCCGCACTTCATTGTCCGCAAAGGTCTGCTGTACTGTGTCGCCCAGCGGAGGAGGGAGGAGAAGGAGCTTCTAGTCGTTCCACGGACGAAGACGGAGACCATCCTGGAGTTAGCTCATTCCCATCCTATGGCAGGTCACTTGGGAGCAGCGAACACCATCCAGCGGATCCTTGACCGCTTCCACTGGCCTGGCCTGGAGGCCGATGTCAAAAAAAAAGCCACAGCGAAAGCCATCGCCCAGGAACTGTTTCTGCTGGCTAACCGGGTTGGCATCCCTGAGGAAATCCTGACCGACCAGGGTACACCATTCGTGTCCCGGCTAATGGCTGATCTTTGCACGCTGCTGCGGGTGATACAGTTGAGGACGACGGTCTACCACCCGCAAACTGACGGCCTCATGGAACGCTTTAACGCGACCCTCAAGAAGATGCTCAGGTGAGTCACAGCCGAAGACAAGCGGGATTGGGACCTCATGATCCCCTATGTCCTCTTCGGAATCCGCGCGGTCCCCCAGGCCTCAACTGGTTTCACCCCCTTCGAGCTCCTGTTTGGCCGTCAAGCTCGGGGGCTCCTGGACGCCGCCCAGGAAGCTTGGGAGCAGCAGCCTGCCCCCCACCGCACGGTCGTGGAGCATGTCAGGCAGATGAGGGAGCGGATCGACCAGATCATGCCATTAGTCCGGGAGCACCTCAGCAAAGCTCAGCAAGCCCAACAACGCCACTACAACCGGGCAGCTCAACCACGGGAGTTTCAACCGGGAGACCCTGTCATGGTCTTGGTCCCCACCTCCGCCTGTAAGTTCCTGGCGTCATGGCAGGGACCCTACACGGTAGTCGAAAAAGTTGGGCCAGTCACCTACCGCCTGCGCCAACCTGGAAGGCGACAAAACGAACAGCTATACCACATTAACCTGCTGAAGAAGTGGAATGGGACCCGGGACCAGGTTGCCGCCCTCAGTCTCACCGACCCCGTGGTTGTCAACGTCAATCCCCACCTGTCGGCTGCCCAGAAGGCTGAGCTGGTCGGTCAGTTTTCGGATGTGTTCTCCTCCCGGCCTGGGCAGACCAACGTCATCCAACATGACATCAGGACGCCCCCTGGAGTGATCGTCAGGCAATGGCCCTACCGAGTTCCGGAGGCTCATCGGCAGGCTATAGAGGAGGAAGTTCAAGAAATGCTGAAGTTGGGGGTAATCGAACCATCTCGCAGCCCTTGGTCCAGCCCCATAGTGATGGTACCAAAGCCGGATGACACCCTCCGCTTCTGCAACGACTTTCGACGGCTAAATGAAGTCTCAGAGTTCGACAGCTACCCCATGCCTCGGGTCGACGAGCTGTTGGACCGCCTGGGGAGGGCCCGGTATATCTCCACGTTGGATCTCACCAAAGGATATTGGCAGGTACCTCTTACACCTTCTGCTAAACTAAAAACCGTCTTCTCCACCCCTAGTGGCCACTGGCAGTACCGGACGCTCCCCTTCGGGCTCCATGGGGCCCCCGCGACGTTCCAGCGTATGATGGACATCATCTTGCGACCCCACCAAGCCTGCGTGGCCGCCTACCTGGACGACGTGGTGGTCCATTCCAAGGCATGGGAGGACCATCTGGACCGTCTGCGGAGGGTGCTCTCGGAGCTCAAGCGGGCTGGACTAACCACCAACCCCCACAAATGCCATCTAGCTCTCTCGGAGGCTAAGTACCTGGGCTTCCAAGTCGGACGGGGCCTCATCCACCCGCAGGAGAAGCTGTCCTCACCGCTCCCAAGCCCCAGACGAAGACCCAGGTACGAGCCTTTTTGGGGTTGGCGGGATATTATCGCTGTTTCATCCCCAACTTCTCCTCCTTAGCCACCCCTCTGACAGACCTGACCAGGAAGGGACAGCCCAAGAGGACATGTTGAACCGCAGCCGCTGAGGAGGCCTTCACCCAGATCAAGACGGCACTCACCTCTTCACCCGTGCTCCGCGCTCCGGACTTCAGCTGCCCTTTCCTGCTGCAGACGGATGCCTCCGACACGGGACTGGGAGCCATCCTGTCCCAATCCAGGAAGGTGAGGAGCATCCTGTCATTTATATCAGCAGGAAGCTGTCCCCCGCCGAGAGAAATTACGCCACCGTCGAGAGGGACGCCCTGGCCATCAAGTGGGCAGTCCTGGAGCTGCGGTACTACCTCCTGGGCCGCAAGTTCACCCTGGTGACCGACCACGCTTCCCTACAGTGGATGGCCCGGGCTAAGGACACCAACGCCAGGGTGACTCGCTGGTTCCTCGCGCTCCAGGACTTCCACTTCGAAGTTCGCCATTGCGCCGGGGCTACCAACGCCAACGCGGACAGACTCTCTCGGATCTGGACAGCTTATGCAGGTCTATCGGGTCATTCCCCACCCACCCCTCATTTCACCCCTACTGTTTCCCTTCGTTCCCAGGGCCAGAATGACGCTTGGGGGGGGGGGGGATGTGACGAGCGTCTCCGGGCTCATCAGCGTCGCCCTGGCAACCAACGAGCTACAGCTGCACGCCTTCATCACAGCTGATCGGTCACGGCTGCTTTCTCATCAGCACGCGGCTTTAAAAACCGCCAACCCTCTCTGCCAAACAGACAACCGCCTCGAGCTGGATGTGCTGGACTCTAACCTCTGTTCTCTCTCTTTTGTCAGAAAGCAGTGAGTGACTGACAGCCCTCTAAGGAGCACGCCTGGACACCCACTTTCCCCCACACGAGAGCCGCACCAAGCACCAGCCACGCCAGCATCACCATACTTCTGCACTTTCATTTAAATGTATCTTTAATAAAATCCACCCTCTGGGGTTGTTCACTCAGCTCACCTTGTCGTGTGATTCTTCACCCGTAACAATGTGTATATATATATATATATATATATATATAGAGAGAGAGAGAGAGAGAGAGAGAGAGAGATTTTGTGCCTGATGTGCTATTGTACCCATCAATTTGTTCCAGGTGGAGTTGAACTGGAGTCCGTGGATTGATTCATTGATTGATTATGATCATGCAATGATATTTGTTGTTTTTTAATCATTTAATCATTGAGAAGCATGGAATTAGTGTTGTGGCCTGTCATACCCTTCCACGGAGAAACGGTGGAACGAAGCCTGCAATAGTTGTTCGGTTTGTGAATCAGAAACATAAAGCCAAGTTACTGAGGCAGGCTAAGAAGTTGAAAGGTACGGGGGTGTACCTGAATGAACACCTCACAAAAAAGAACGCTGAAATTGCTAGACGCACACGCATTTTGAGGAAACAGAACAAGATACAAGCCACATGGACAAGAAATTGCAAAGTGATGATACAGCTAAATGGATCACCTGAAGAAGCTAAAGTACTCACAATAAGAGATCTCAAAGAACTGGACCAATATGGATAAGTGAAGACTGTGTGACGGCTAAATGGAACATTAAAAGAAGTCAGAGATCCCATAAAAAGCGATCGCTATGAATTGGATCAGTATGATTAAGTGAAGTCTGTGGAGGAATCTTGATAAGGAATTTATGTTCCCATTTAGAGATGTTGATGATGGGGAGTTTGACAGTTTTCAAATGGACTGTGTGTCTGACCACTTACAAAGTTACTGTAAGTACAATCACTTGAACTTTAAATCTTTCAGTCATAAAGTGTCATGACTTCGGTCTGATTGGCGGGTTATTGGTTTTGTCTTGTATGTGTTTGTTGTCAGGAGCATGTGTGTTTTGACAGTTTGCCATGTGCTCGTTGTGGTTCCCCCTCCCCTTCGTTTACTCATTAACTACCTTAGCTGCTGTCACACCTGTGACCAGTTAGTCCCTCATTTCTCCCTCTATTAAAGCTCCTCTCGTGTGCAGTCTTGTGTCTGACCGTTGTGGTGTGAACATGTTATGATCTGCTCGTGTCCTGTCGTGTCTAGCAGTGGTTTCCCAGACTCCAAGTACAGTTTAGTTTCTGTTATTTGACTCCTTTTCTTGCCCCATCTCTGCCCTTCGTTTCTTTAGATCCCTGCTCTCCAGTTCCTGCCCTGGTGTTACCTGAGCCGTAGGTTACGGCGTCTCTACTCCTGCCTCTTTCAGTGCAATCAACAGGGAGCACTCCGCTCTGACGTTGCGTCAGCACCGATGCTAGGACTCTGTTCTCTCCCTGCTCTGACGTTGCATCAGCACTGATGCTAGGACTCTGTTCTTTCCCTGCTCTGACGTTGCGTCAGCAGCGACGCTAGGACTCTGTTATCTCCGCACTCTGACATTGTGTCAGGCTCTGACGCTAGGACTCTGTGCTCTGTTCTCTCCACGCCTTATTCCTCTCTGCCCTGGATTACGGCACCCTGCCTTCTGCCCCGGCAGTGTTTTTGTGTTTTTTTGAGACAAATAAATATTTAAGTTGGACCTGCAACTGAATCCATGTTTTTCCTGACATAAAGATCATAAAATGTACGAAATGGAAAATGATATTGGCCCGGAAAATCACTTTTTTAATAATATAAACAATAATTGCTGTGATTATTACACAGAACATCAATTTAATAGAAACATGAATATGGAGGAGGCATTATCAATAATACATTTAAATAGCAGAAGTCTTTATAAAAAATTTTGGATATTAAGGATTGTTTGTGTCAGTTCAACAAATTTAATGTGATTGCTGTGTCAGAGACTTGGCTTGATAATGAGAAAGTACATGAAGTAGAATTAGAAGGATATAATTTGTTTACGGTGAATAGAGTGAATAAAAAAGGAGGAGGAGTTGCTTTGTATGTAGACAGCTTTAAGATGCAATTTAATTAAAAGTATGTCAATGACTATAGAAATATTTTGAAATGTGTAACTGTTGAAATCGATATTGAAAGATCTAAAAATATAATTATTAGTTGTGTGTATAGATCACCAGGAACATGTATGGAAACCTTTATGAATAATTTATTTGGTATGTTTGACAAATGGAATGAAAATAAGGTGCAAATTATATGTGGAGATGTGAATATTGATTTGCTGAATCCAAAGGGAAATATGAGGATTACAGATTTTGTTGATACATTGTATAGTAAAGGTCTATTTCCGGTAATTACAAAACCTAGCAGAATAACAAAAGATACTGCTACATTAATAGACAATATATACACAAACGAAATTGAAGAAAAAATAGTAGGAGGTTTATTTATGAATGATATGAATCTTTCAAAGAATACTTAAAAAAAACAAAAAAAAAACAGGATAAAAAGCTATAAAATAATTTGACATAGAACACCAGAAGTCATTGCTGCTCTTTGTGAGGACTTAAAGAATCAAAAATGGAGTGAGGTTTATGATAATAAAGATCCTAACAGAGCTTATGATCCTTTTCTGACTATATTAATTGAACAATATGAAAAACATTGTTTGTCTAAGAGAATGGTAAAGAAGCAAAAAAAAAAAAAAAAAAAAAAAAAATGAGGATAAACCATGGATTACTAAGGGAATAGTGAAAGCATGTAAAAAGAAAATTTATAGCAACCAGAACTAAACAAGCTGAAAATAAATAAAATAAAAATAAATTAATAAGCATCATAAGAGTTAGTAAAAAGGACTATTATAAGTTATTAGATAAGCATAAGAATAACATACAAGCAACTTGGAAAGTACTTAATAGCATAATTAAAAAGAATACTGGAAAACTAGATTATCCAAATTATTTTGTTAATGATGATAATGTAAGTATAAATAAAAAGGAGGATATTGTTAATGAATTCAATGAGTATTTTGTAAATATTGGTTAAAAGTTAGCAGAAGAGATTGTGGAGCAAAGAACTGGGGATAGGATAGATGAAAAGTTGATGAAAAGGAAATACTTGATATTGTTAAACATTTCAAGAATAAAAATTACACTGATTGTAATGATATTGACATGTTGTTAATAAAAAAATGTTATAGAATATGTAGTAAAACCATTTACACACATTTGTAATCAGTCCTTTTCAACAGGTATCTTTCCAAGTAATATGAAAACAGCTAAAGTTATTCCTATTTTTAAATGTGGAGATCGGCACTTTTTTTCTAACTATAGACCAATTTCTCTCCTTTCCCAGTTTTCAAAAATTTTAGAGAAATTATTTGTCCATAGGCTTGACAGTTTCATAGACAAACACAGATTATTGAGTGAACAGCAGTATGGCTTTAGAACAAATAGGTCGACCTCAATGGCAGTAATGGAAATGGTAGAAGAGATTGCTACTTCAATGGATAATAACGAATATACTGTGCGGGTGTTCCTAGATTTGAAAAAAGCTTTTGACACTATTGATTATGGTTTATTAATGATGAAACTGGAGAGATATGGCATAAGAGGAAAAGCTTTTGCTTGGATAAAAAGTTACCTTGATGACAGATATCAGTTTGTTCAAATAAATAATGTTAAATCAGATTTGATGAAAGTTACTTGTGGTGTTCCGCAAGGTTCAGTGTTAGGCCCTAAATTATTTGTCCTGTATGTAAATGATGTTTGTAATGTGTCTAAAATTGTAAATATGGTTTTGTTTTCTAATGATACAAATCTATATTGTTCAGGGAAAAATTTGGAACAGCTTCTGAATACTGTGGAAAATGAGCTGATGGTTTTTAAAAAATGGTTTGATGATAACAGACTTTCACTGAATTGAAGTAAAACAAAGTTCATAGTATTTAGTAATCGACAATGTAACATTAAAGTTAAACTGAGGATCAACAACGAAGAAATGGAAAGAGTGTATGATAATAAATTTTTGGGTGTTATAATTGATCATAAACTATGTTGGAAATCACATACAAATTATGTAAAAACAAAAATGTCCATATCTATTGCAATATTAAATAGAATAAAACATATTTTGAAAGAAAAAAAACTTTATGTATACTGAATGGTGCACTCATAGTTCCATACATTACTTATTGTGTGGAGGTGTGGGGTCATACATCCAAAAATATTCAAAATTCAATATTATTATTACAAAAGAAAGCCATAAGGATTGTTAAAAGGACTGATTATTATGAACCAACAAATACAATGTTTATTCATTTACATGCTTTAAAATTTGTAGATTTAGTTGATTTATATACAGTACAGATAATGTACACAGTTTATAATAATTTACTTCTAAATCGTATTTAGAGGCTGTTCAAAATAAGAGAAAGTCAGTATAATATAAGAGGAATGTATATATTTAAAAGATAAAGGCGAGAACTAATGTTAAAAATAGGTGTGTATCTGTCAAAGGGGTTAATCTATGGAATAAATTTAATAAGGAATTAAAACTCTGTAAATCACTTTGCAAATTTAAGAAAATGTATAAATGCAAGGTGATAAATAATTATATGAATGAGAATTAAAAAAAATTGTCAGTGTATCAGTTTAAATTTTGTATTTTGTAATTTTGTAATAGTTGGAATTTGTATTTCTGTTATTATCTATGTTTCAAATTATGTTTGTATATTCTGGGAAATGTTTTATGTAATTTAGTTTTTCTTGTGTTATCTAAATTAGTAAAAAGTGTCGTTCATCAATTAATAATGTATAAAGGGTAGGCATAATAAGCAAGGCTTCAGCCTACACCTTTTTCGGCATTCTTGTTTATATATTTATTTAACTTGAAATATTGTTTTTTGAGGACCGAAATAAAATTATTATTGATTGATTGATTGATTGATTGATATATTGATCACATACTGTACATACAGAAATAAACTCAAACATGCTTTATTGACACACAAAAACCAAACTCAGTTTGTTTCTCACTTGTCAAGCAAGTAAGGTTATTTAGGTTTTATGAAATTTTTGAAGCATCAATCTTTTGGGTGAATAAACGTTCAGTGCAGGGAAAGATTTCAGTAAATGAAGGCAGAATTTTCAATTTTGAAGTGAACTACCCTTTTAACTCCTGTATAATCTACTGGAAGATGCAAATTGCAAACTAGAGTCTTTAAAGTGAGGAGTTATTATGTGCCTATTATGTTGTTGTTGTTGTTTTGATATTTGAACAACTTGTAATAATTATGAAATAATTATGTCTTTTGCTTTAATGTCTTTTTATCTGTTTTTAGACTTTAAACTCCATCTACTTGACCTGTTTGACACTGTCCTACAGTGTAGTCGATGTCTTATTAAATCCAAGTATTACTATCTATATATGTTTACGGGATTTACAATATGATTTAAAATGCAACTAAAATAAACTGGACAAACAGATTAATTCAGTAGTTAAATCTAGTTTTGTTGTTGTTGTTTTCCAGTTGAGGCAACTCTCCAAGCTGAAATATTTTCTGTCTTTTAAAGATTTTGAAAGGATTGTAGATATTTTATTTCAACCCGTCTTGATTATTGTAATGGCTTCTATGTGGGTATCAGTAAGGTTTCCCTCACCCGATTGCAGATGCTCCAGATTGCCACAGCTCATTTATTAACAGGAGTGCAAAAGCGTGAACACATTATTCCCTTTTTGGCCTCTCTTCATTGGCTTACTGTTCGTTTTAGAATCGATTTTAAGATCTTTGTTTTTGTTTTTAAATCTTTAAATGGTCTAGCACCAAAATATCTCTTGGATATATAATATATATATAATATATATATATATATATATATATATATATATATATATATATATATATATATATATATATATATATGTGTGTGTGTGTGTGTGTGATATAAAATAATATATATGAAATCTGATAAAAATCAGATTTGTACTAATAGGTACCAAGGCTTCAGTACAATGTGCCTACCTTCTCTCCTTTGTCACCCTTCAAATTTCTCTATTTATTATATGCATATATTATACTATATGCTGTCTTGTGCCAGATTTTTGTGTTTTTTTTCCTGTTCTGAAAAGGA